>OW121740.1:45406546-45584046 GCA_933228675.1 Stomorhina lunata | reverse complement strand
GGGACCATGGCTACAGAAATTC
The DNA here is from genome assembly GCA_933228675.1 of Stomorhina lunata. Lineage (NCBI taxonomy): Eukaryota > Metazoa > Arthropoda > Insecta > Diptera > Rhiniidae > Stomorhina > Stomorhina lunata. The sequence goes on along the minus strand of OW121740.1, from coordinate 45,584,024 downwards.
GTTAAAATATGTCCTTTATTTATGGAACCTTCCATAGGTCCCACTTACCGGAATTGCTATATTGGTCACAAATATCAATATTTTTTTCAAGAAACTTGACTAAAAACTACTTATGTAAATTAAAATCACTGTACGAAATTTCGTTGAAATCGGTCCACATTTGACCATAGCATACAAACTCTTCTATCAAAACGCACTAAATGAGACAAAAATTAGTAAAACGCTCGTAAATCTGAAGATAATATGAATTTAAAGTTAATTTTTTCCATACATAGTTTTGTAAAAACTGTTATCAATTTGCCAAGTTTTTAGATAATCGGTCCACATTTGACCCTAGCTCTCATACAAGTCCATGACTGAAAAAGCTTAGGTATATCAGTTTTTAGAAAATGTTTATATGATGGAAAAATTTAGCTAATATTTGTCTTTATACAGGAAAAAGAAACCCTATTGACAGATATCGCATGGTTGGGCTTGACCGACTATAGCACTTTCTTACTTGTTTCTTTTTTTTTTGAATTTATTTCACATTTTGAATAAGATGCATCCTCGTACATAAGTGAGACATCTTTTTAAATTTAACACAATTTAATGGTGGATGTATAAGATTCGGCACAGCCGAATATAACACTCTTACTTGTTATTTTGTTCTTTGATGTAGCAAGTGATCTACTATAAGTCATCAATTAACCCTTATACTCTCCTTGGGTCAATTTGACCCAATTTTGTTTTTCAAACGCAAAATTTTCCCCTTAAATAATTAGATATGAACTTGAAACTTTTATTTATCCATTACAGGGACGAAAATTATGTTTTTATAAGAAAATAATAAAATTAAAAATTTTCCTCCCCCCTCCACATTTCAAAACACGATTTACACACATTAAATACCCTTTGGGTCAATATGACCCAACAAGCGATACTTCAATCTTAATTACACTTTATAATTTTTTTTCCTATTGAACATAATTGAATCGAGTTCACCTTCATTCAGAATCATCTATCAATAATTTGTTCAGTCAAATAATCAGTAAAATCGCTTTTATTGAACATTTTTCCATTCATGGGCTGTTCACATATTACGTAACGCTATTTTCGCAATTTGTTTGTTTTCAGATGATATGTTCCAAACAAAAATAAATATGTTGTCCTCTTAAGTTCTCTTCATCATTCAGCCGACGTAAGAGATGATGAACAAAAAAAAACTAAAATAATACATCATTGCATCCAAACTAAAGCTTTAGTTCATGCACTTGACCAACTTGTTGCTAATTACACATGTAAGCGCGAGACTAAACGATGGCCAGTTGCATTATTTTCAAACATGATAGTTGTAAATATCAGCATATAGCACCTACATCACATGGACTTAAATGAATCCTGACTGGGGTTTTAATACAAACTTCAGAAGCAAGCTTTATTTAGTAGAACTTGCAAATCAATGAGCTAACAAATGAGCATATTTGGCGAAGAATATTTCCAAGGCGTTTGATATAGTGTGGCACGGAGCACTTCTATCAAAACTTATTGCCTTTGGTATCGGTAATGACTTCTCTCGGTTTATATTGAGCTTCCTCAGAGATCGCTCTATACGAGTTGTTATAGAATTCAAGGTTAATTCAGAGCTACCGCAGGCTCTGTTCGTTCTCCAACTCTATAAATGTCCTTCAACATCAAACTTCCAATCCTATCTACTCTTTTGCAGAAGATAGCAATATTTGCCATTCATATTCATTTAATCGTAGTCCAAGCTTTCTTGAGGTTGGCGCTATGAGACAAAACATGAATTAATTATTAAATCGATATTTAGAAACAAGTTCAGAATGGGGTCGTGCGAATAGATGTTGTATGCTTATGCATAAACGCGCGGGAAACCATGTTTCTTCATCAATGTGATATCCGTTCGACAAAATATATCTTTCAAGTGTCGAAAGAAGCATTCAAGTGCCTCGGTTTTCTAAAACGGTGCAAGAGATACTTCACTCCATCTGATCTCCTTACTATTTACACCACCTCATGTATGTGCCGGAACTTCAAAGTCTATTTTGGAGCTTCTCGACCGAGTGTACGAAATGGCGAAAGTGCTCATCGGGACAGTGGGGTATCCAACTCTATTGATTTACAGGAGCACCATCGCAATTTGAGTTGTGTCAGACTGTTCTATTGTTAATACTTTTGAAAGTGCTCTAACGAAATCAGAGAACTCGTTTCCGAAACTCGGACTTTTTTACGCAATACACGTCATTCTGTTAGAGCTCATTTCTTTGTGGTCGATTGGCCGGTAGACCGAACAACACGATATATTCAGCCGTATAGTTCGAATATGGAATTCACTTCCCGCAGAAGTTTTCCCTGCCAGTTGCAATATAGGTAAATTTAAAGCCATAAAGACTACTCCATCTATCCTCCCTCCCATAACCTATTTTCCTACTTCCAACACAATGCATTGGATAAGAAGGGGCAGGGGATGACCTGTGCTGGTTCTAAATTAAAAAAAATCCAATGTTAAATATCCAATTTTGTTAATATTTCATTGTTGGGTCATATTGACCCAAAGGGTAATATAAAGGGCACAAATCCAAGGAAAGTAGAAGGGTTAAAAAATATTTTATGACTAATTCAAATATGAGTTATCTTTTATAGTAAAAAAAAATTGCTATAATTTTACCACCTGTATATAACATAAGGTAAATATACCTATATCTAAGACAAGGTTTATATTTTTTGTGCCATTTATTATTGGGAGCATAAGCCAGACAATAGAAATAAACCCAATGTATCTTAGAGTATATACAAATATATTGGCTTTTGTGTGCTAATTTTATAAATTGATATTTGGCTTTGTTTTGTTAGATTTGCCGTTAAATGTAATCAATCATTATTCTTTTTTTTGCAAACCCATTGAAGTGTATTATTTATTTCCAACATTAAGCGGCACTCTTTTAGTAACGATTGAATAGGTTTGTGGATTAAAAATCATATATTTATTTTTGATTTTTTTTTTTGGCTTAATGCCAAAAAACGAGGAGACAATGTGTCGCCATTAGCGCAAAAGTGTCAGAATTATTAACACCCGCACCCATATTGAAAATAAGCAAAAATATTGAAAATATATTCAATATTACTATTTCTTAAGTTCAGCAGAAATCATATGAATTTTTCCCAAAAAAAAAAAAAAAATCATATGTAATGACTTGTGTTTATTTGATTGTAACCAATAAAATATAAAACAATATCATAAATAATGACAAAAAATTAAAATGTACAACAACATTTTACAAAAAAAAAAAACTAACACAAAAACAAATGACAGCTTTAAAGTGACAATACTCAACTTGTACGCGAGCACAACATGCAATTGCAGCCAAAAAAAAAAAACTACAGAAATTTATGTTTTCAAAATCAAAAGACTTAAGGCACGAACTTTAGTTCTTATGCTTTTCGATTCATATGAGAAAAATAAAATTGTTTATAACTTTTTGAGTTTTTTTTTTGTTTGTTTTTGTTACAAAAAGCTTGTAGTTAAAAATTATTAAATACCATTAAATTTTATTTTTAAAATATAATAGTATAGACATCCTCTTAAATTGAACAAACAAAATGTAATCATCTTTTAAAAAAACATTTTAACAGCAGCAACAAGAGTAACAAATTGAAATTAAATTTTACGCAATAGATTGCCATTTAAAATAAACATGAGTATAATGATTAAGTGTGTGATAAAATAAAATGTTTACAGAAGTTACAACAATACAATATGGTGTCCAAAAGGAATTAAATAATATATTTAAAAATAGGAAAATTTTGAAAAATTTCCTTGAAAAATTTCCCATAAAAATAGGAAATTTTAGAAAAATTTCCTATAAAAATAGAAAATTTTTGAAAAATAGGAAATTTTTGAAAAATTTCCTATAAAAATAGGAAATTTTTGAAAAATTTCCTATAAAAATAGGAAATTTTTGAAAAATTTCCTATAAAAATAGGAAATTTTTGAAAAATTTCCTATAAAAATAGGAAATTTTTGAAAAATTTCCTATAAAAATAGGAAATTTTTGAAAAATTTCCTATAAAAATAGGAAATTTTTGAAAAATTTCCTATAAAAATAGGAAATTTTTGAAAAATTTCCTATAAAAATAGGAAATTTTTGAAAAATTTCCTATAAAAATAGGAAATTTTTGAAAAATTTCCTATAAAAATAGGAAATTTTTGAAAAATTTCCTATAAAAATAGGAAATTTTTGAAAAATTTCCTATAAAAATAGGAAATTTTTGAAAAATTTCCTATAAAAATAGGAAATTTTTGAAAAATTTCCTATAAAAATAGGAAATTTTTGAAAAATTTCCTATAAAAATAGGAAATTTTTGAAAAATTTCCTATAAAAATAGGAAATTTTTGAAAAATTTCCTATAAAAATAGGAAATTTTTGAAAAATTTCCTATAAAAATAGGAAATTTTTGAAAAATTTCCTATAGAAATAGGAAATTTTTGAAAAATTTCCTATAAAAATAGGAAATTTTTGAAAATTTTCCTATAAAAATAGGAAATTTTTGAAAATTTTCCTATAAAAATAGGAAATTTTTGAAAATTTTCCTATAAAAATAGGAAATTTTTGAAAATTTTCCTATAAAAATAGGAAATTTTTGAAAATTTTCCTATAAAAATAGGAAATTTTTGAAAATTTTCCTACAAAAATAGAAAATTTTTGAAAATTTTCCTATATAAATAGATAATTTTTGAAAATTTTCCTATATAAATAGAAAATTTTTGAAAATTTCCCATAAAAATAGGAAATTTTTGAAAAATTTCCTATAAAAATAGGAAATTTTTGAAAAATTTCCTATAAAAATAGGAAATTTTTGAAAAATTTCCTATAGAAATAGAAAATTTTTGAAAAATTTCCTATAAAAATAGGAAATTTTTGAAAAATTTCCTATAAAAATAGGAAATTTTTGAAAAATTTCCTATAGAAATAGGAAATTTTTGAAAAATTTCCTATAGAAATAGGAAATTTTTGAAAAATTTCCTATAGAAATAGGAAATTTTTAAAAAATTTCCTATAAAAATAGGAAATTTTTGAAAAATTTCCTATAAAAATAGGAAATTTTTGAAAAATTTCCTATAAAAATAGGAAATTTTTGAAAAATTTCCTATAAAAATAGGAAATTTTTGAAAAATTTCTTATAAAAATAGGAATTTTTTGAAAAATTTCTTATAAAAATAGAAAATTTTTGAAAAATTTCCAATAAAAATAGGAAATTTTTGAAAAATTTCCTATAAAAATAGGAAATTTTTGAAAAATTTCCAATAAAATTAGGAAATTTTTGAAAAATTTCCTATAAAAATAGGAAATTTTTGAAAAATTTCCTATAAAAATAGGAAATTTTTGAAAAATTTCCTATAAACATGGGAAATTTTTGAAAAATTTCGTATAAAAATAGGAAATTTTTGAAAAATTTCGTATAAAAATAAGAAATTTTTGAAAAATTTCGTATAAAAATAGGAAATTTTTGAAAAATTTCCTATAAAATTAGGAAATTTTTGAAAAATTTTCTATAAAAATAGGAAATTTTTGAAAAATTTCCTATAAAAATAGGAAATTTTTGAAAAATTTCCTATAAAAATAGGACATTTATGAAAAATTTCCTATAAAAACAGGAAATTTTTAAAAAATTTCCTATAAAAATAGGAAATTTTTGAAAAATTTCCTATAAAAATAGGAAATTTTTGAAAAATTTTCTATAAAAATAGGAAATTTTTGAAAAATTTTCTATAAAAATAGGAAATTTTTGAAAAATTTCCTATAAAAATAGCAAATTTTTGAAAAATTTCCTGTAAAAATAGGAAATTTTTGAAAAATTTCCTATAAAAATAAGAAATTTTTGAAAAATTTCCTATAAAAATAGGAATTTTTTGAAAAATTTCCTATTAACAAATAGGAATTTTTTGAAAAATTTCCTATTAACAAATAGGAATTTTTTGAAAAATTTCCTATTAACAAATAGGAAATTTTTGAAAAATTTCCTAATAAAAAATAGGAAATTTTTGAAAAATTTCCTATTAAAGAATGGGAAATTTTTGAAAAATTTCCTATTAAAAAATAGGAAATTTTTGAAAAATTTCCTATTAAAAAATAGGAAATTTTTGAAAAATTTCCTATTAAAAAATAGGAAATTTTTAAAAAATTTCCTATTAAAAAATAGGAAATTTTTGAAAAATTTCCTATTAAAAAATAGGAAATTTTTGAAAAATTTCCTATTAAAAAATAGGAAATTTTTGAAAAATTTCCTATTAAAAAATAGGAAATTTTTGAAAAATTTCCTATTAAAAAATAGGAAATTTTTGAAAAATTTCCTATTAAAAAATAGGAAATTTTTGAAAAATTTCCTATTAAAAAATAGGAAATTTTTGAAAAATTTCCTATTAAAAAATAGGAAATTTTTGAAAAATTTCCTATTAAAAAATAGGAAATTTTTGAAAAATTTCCTATTAAAAAATAGGAAATTTTTGAAAAATTTCCTATTAAAAAATAGGAAATTTTTGAAAAATTTCCTATTAAAAAATAGGAAATTTTTGAAAAATTTCCTATTAAAAAATAGGAAATTTTTGAAAAATTTCCTATTAAAAAATAGGAAATTTTTGAAAAATTTCCTAGTAAAAAATAGGAAATTTTTGAAAAATTTCCTATTAAAAAATAGGAAATTTTTGAAAAATTTCCTATTAAAAAATAGGAAATTTTTGAAAAATTTCCTATTAAAAAATAGGAAATTTTTGAAAAATTTCCTATTAAAAAATAGGAAATTTTTGAAAAATTTCCTATTAAAAAATAGGAAATTTTTGAAAAATTTCCTATTAAAAAATAGGAAATTTTTGAAAAATTTCCTATTAAAAAATAGGAAATTTTTGAAAAATTTCCTATTAAAAAATAGGAAATTTTTGAAAAATTTCCTATTAACAAATAGGAAATTTTTGAAAAATTTCCTATTAAAAAATAGGAAATTTTTGAAAAATTTCCTATTAAAAAATAGTAAATTTTTGAAAAATTTCCAATTAAAAAATAGGAAATTTTTGAAAAATTTCCTATTAAAAAATAGGAAATTTTTGAAAAATTTCCTATTAAAAAATAGGAAATTTTTGAAAAATTTCCTATTAAAAAATAGGAAATTATTGAAAAATTTCCTATTAAAAAATAGGAAATTTTTGAAAAATTTCCTATTAAAAAATAGGAAATTTTTGAAAAATTTCCTATTAAAAAATAGGAAATTTTTGAAAAATTTCCTATTAAAAAATAGGAAATTTTTGAAAAATTTCCTATTAAAAAATAGGTAATTTTTGAAAAATTTCCTATTAAAAAATAGGAAATTTTTAAAAAATTTCCTATTAAAAAATAGGAAATTTTTTAAAAATTTCCTATTAAAAAATAGGAAATTTTTGAAAAATTTCCTATTAAAAAATAGGAAATTTTTGAAAAATTTCCTATTAAAAAATAGGAAATTTTTGAAAAATTTCCTATTAAAAAATAGGAAATTTTCGAAAAATTTCCTATTAAAAAATAGGAAATTTTTGAAAAATTTCCTGTTAAAAAATAGGAAATTTTTGAAAAATTTCCTATTAAAAAATAGGAAATTTTTGGGAAATTTCCTATTAAAAAATAGGAAATTTTTGGGAAATTTCCTATAAAATTAGGAAATTTGTTAAAATTTTAAGCTTTTGAATCTCTTAAGTATTTATTAGTTTTGTATTAAACGACAAATAATTTGTTTTGATACCCTTTTACTCCCTCTTTACACTCTGCGCTCTTACATTTTATTATTTAACAATTAAAATGACACCCATTTAAAACAACACCCCATTATCACTTCATGAAATTATGTTTTAAAATAAATTTATTGATTATTACAATCATTGACTAAACTTTGGTAAAAACATAATTTATTTTGAAAATCATTTATTTAACTGCTGTGGCGGGCCACTGCAGTCGGTGAATGAGTGAAGTTTTGATTTTAGTGGTTACCCCACTTAAATTAAGTTCATTTAATTATCTCAATAAATGTCATTGTTTAACACAATCTCATAAAAATGTCATACCAAACGACAATAAGTGAACAGCATTTATACAAGAGAGATATTTTGATACAAACAATACGACATGCTAACAAAATATGGCTAAGAAGACAGTGGGACGGGAAGGGATTGGGAGTTAGAGTAAAGTATTCCATAGTTGTGGGAAACCCATGATAAAATAGCAAAATGTGAAAAGTGATGTTCTTGCAAATTAAAGATGGTTTTAAATTTACATTTTTTTTATGGGATTTTTCAAAAAGACCATACGGCAAATCAATGTGTGGAAATGTAACATTATTTTAGGGTCTTTGCTTAGGTTTTTAAAATTATATAAACATGATATGTTTTTGTTATTTACCCCACTGTGCAGCCAATATAATCAATACAAGTAAATAAAATGTAACTTAATGTAATGAAACGACTAACTACTATTTAAAGTAGAAAAGGGTGTGGCCAAAGCAAAATTTTAAAATGATTATTTTATGTTTTTAGGATACTAAAATATAGTATTAAATAAACAACCAACAAATACATAAATATCAACATAAAACGGGGCTTATCAAACAAATTTTATAACTATTTTCCATTTAAAATTTTAGAATTTTTAGACAATATCTTAAATACTTAAAGACTAAAAGCAAAGTGGGAATAAATCCAAAAAAATATATAACTACTAAGTTTAGCAAATATTGAAATCAATAAATTAGTATTAACCCTTCTACTTTCCTTGGATTTGTGCCCTTTATATTACCCTTTGGGTCAATATGACCCAACAATGAAATATTAACAAAATTGGATATTTAACATTGGATTTTTTAATTTAGAACCAGCACAGGTCATCCCCTGCCCCTTCTTATCCAATGCATTGTGTTGGAAGTAGGAAAATAGGTTATGGGAGGGAGGATAGATGGAGTAGTCTTTATGGCTTTAAATTTACCTATATTGCAACTGGCAGGGAAAACTTCTGCGGGAAGTGAATTCCATATACGAACTATACGGCTGAATATAGCGTGTTGTTCGGTCTACCGGCCAATCGACCACAAAGGAATGAGCTCTAACAGAATGACGTGTAGTGCGATAAAAAGTCCGAGTTTCGGAAACGAGTTCTCTGATTTCGTTAGAGCACTTTCAAAAGTATTAACAATAGAACAGTGTGACACAACTCAAATTGCGATGGTGCTCCTGTAAATCAATAGAGTTGGATACCCCACTGTCCCGATGAGCACTTTCGCCATTTCGTACACTAGGTCGAGAAGCTCCAAAATAGACTTTGAAGTTCCGGCACATACATGAGGTGGTGTAAATAGTAAGGAGATCAGATGGAGTGAAGTATCTCTTGCACCGTTTTAGAAAACCGAGGCACTTGAATGCTTCTTTCGACACTTGAAAGATATTTTTTGTCGAACGGACATCACATTGATTGGTTTCCCGCGCGTTTATGCATAAGCATACAACATCTATTCGCACGACCCCATTTTGAAATTGTTTCTAAATATCGATTTAATAATTAATTCATGTTTTCATGAAGGCTTGGACTACGATTGAATGAATATGAATGGCAAATATTGCTGTCATCTGCAAAAGAGTAGATAGGATTGGAAGTTTGATGTTGAAGGACATTTATAAAGATAAGAAATAGAGTTGGAGAAAGAACAGAGCTTGCGGTAGCTCTGAATTAACCTTGAATTCTATAACAACTCGTATAGAGCGATCTCTGAGGAAGCTCAATATAAACCGAGAGAAGTTATTACCGATACCAAAGGCAATAAGTTTTGATAGAAGTGCTCCGTGCCACACTATATCAAACGCCTTGGAAATATTCTTCGCCAAATATGCTCATTTGTTAGCTCATTGATTTGCAAGTTCTACTAAATAAAGCTTGCTTCTGAAGTTTGTATTAAAACCCCAGTCAGGATTCATTTAAGTCCATGTGATGTAGGTGCTATATGCTGATACAACTATCATGTTTGAAAATAATGCAACTGGCCATCGTTTAGTCTCGCGCCATCGTTTAGTAAAGCTTTAGTTTGGATGCAATGATATATTATTTTAGTCTTTTTTTGTTCATCATCTCTTACGTCGGCTGAATGATGAAGAGAACTTAAGAGGATAACATATTTATTTTTGTTTGGAACATATCATCTGAAAACAAAAAAAAAAAAATGCGAAAATAGCGTAACGTAATATGTGAACAGCCCATGAATGAAAAAATGTTCAATAAAAGCGATTTTACTGATTATTTGACTGAACAAATTATTGATAGATGATTCTGAAAGAAGGTTAACTCGATTCAATTATGTTCAATAGGAAAAAAAATTATAAAGTGTAATTAAGCTTGAAATATCGCTTGTTGGGTCATATTGACCCAAAGGGTATTAAATGTGTGTAAATCGTGTTTTGAAATGTGGAGGGGGGTGGAAAATTTTTAATTTTATTATTTTGTTATAAAAACATAATTTTCGTCCCTGTAATGGATAAATAAAAGTTTCAAGTTCATATCTAAATATTTAAGGGGAAAATTTTGCGTTTGAAAAACAAAATTGGGTCAAATTGAGCCAAGGAGAGTATAAGGGTTAAAAAAACTGAAAACAATTTAAAATATGATTCCATAAAAAAGATTTAACAAAATAAAACATTTAGAAGAGTTTTACAACTATACACTTTTAAAGACTTAAACTAGATTACCTGAACACCCCTAATGCAAGCTAATATGTTCGTAGATTTTCCTAAGAGGAAACTCTCAATTTTCAAAAGATTTATGAATTTCAGAATTTTGCGGATTTTTGATGAAAGACTAAATCAAAAAAAGGTTGGTCTCTTGACAGTGGCTGTTATTTAAATACTTATTAATTCATACTCGTAGCTTTATATTGACAGCAATTTAACATAAAATCGCGTTGTTTCCTCGAAGCTCAATTGATTTTTTTTAATTTTTATATTTTTAATTTTATTCTTTTCTGTTGCTAATGTTTACAACAAATTACTTATTTAAATGCTAATTACACATACGAAGTTTTTTCCTATATATATTTATTTGAATTTTTAATATTACCCTGTAGTCAATGCCGGCAGTGAAACAGTACTGATCTATTACTGACATAGTCAACAGTACTAGTAACCTATTATACCCCAGCCAATGTTATCTACTATAGACATTTAACATTTGCAGTTCCTACGAAATCCACCAGTAGACTTCAGAACTATTGAATAAGTACTGACTTTCTAGTTTTTTTTGTCCATATGATACGTGAGAGAAAAATATGTATTGCTCTCAGAGAGAGTTCTCATATAAAGAGACTGTAGCGAATCAGTATTGACATACTACTGACGTGGTCTACAGTAATATTGACCTATTGTACCCAGTCCACGTTATCTATTATTGACATTTAACGTAGACTGTTCCTACGAAATCTACCAGCACTGTAGACTAAGTAGTTCCTTTGGGACCAAAATTTCTTCTTTTTTTTATTTACAATTTCTTCCTCTCTTTGAGAATTACAAATATATAAATTTCTTTGTTTTTTAATTTGTTTTCTGTAATTTCTTTTACTCATTTTTAATTTTTTGTTTTTAATTTTTTAATCACCTTTTTTAATGCACTTTTTTAACTTTTCAAAATTTTATTAAAGATTTTTTTAAGAAAATGAAATTAAACAATAAAGAAATACAAAAAAGCAGATATTTCAGAGAAGAAAATTCTCTACCTAATAAGAGAGAGACAATAAAAAATACTCGCCTGTTGAAATTATGTTGACAATGTCACCAGAAACACACTAGTGCTGTCGTCTCTATGTTAATTTCTACCTGCTTTCAAAACAAAAATTGTAGACACTTTAACTGGTGTTTTTGTCTATAGAGACGAGAGTGTAGACATGTCAACATATGGTGCCAGGTTGACTAAAGGGTATGTATTCACAGTGTCTACCATTAAAAGACTCAGTTTTATAACTCAAAGTATAGCACGCGTTTAAACGTTTGCCGAAATTAATGTCACATATGTGTGTTAAATATTTGTTTGTTTGTTTAAAAAAATTTAAATATTTTATAATTCTTACTAAAAGACTAGACACTCAAAATGTTAAAATTCAAACGGAAGTCGTTGTAATGTTTTTTTGTGATTTATTTTTTTGCAAAAGATAAAAATGACTTATTTTAATGGGTTTTTTTGGTTTGGTTACTTGCGTTTTATTGAGATTAGAAAAATCTATAAAAAAAACAAAAATTGTTTTAAAAGTCATATCGTGAGCCTATATCCAATACCGACTATCAACCAATTTTTCTATAAACCGTTTTTACTGAAAAACTGCTTTTATATAAAATAACACATCTTGTAATAAGCAGAGGGAAGAAATCTATTAAGGCAGTTATTGTCTTAAAGATACATTAGAGGAAATATTGACTTCTAAAGTATTTTGACTTTAAAGTATTTTGGATATTTCACACTTTTAAAAAAATATTTTATTTGGTTCATAGTCGATATTGAATATAGGCCCACGATATGATATATTTTTGCATAAAATTAAGAAAAACAAATAAAACAAGACCTTTTAGGTCTAACAATATGATACCCCACATCACTAAGCTTAAATATAAAGTATATATACAGGTAATATAAAGTATATATATCAGGACAAAGCCAGAAATATTCGTTATGAAACGGAAAGCATTTATAGCATAAAGAAACTCTATTAATTACCTACAAACAAAAGACTTAGAAAACGAACTTTAAGTGAAGATTGAAATGGTGATCGTTGTAGGTCTTGAAGCTTTAGTTTTACTGAGCTTATCATGAAACGACTATACTATAAAACAAGCAATAAACTGCTCTAGTCGGTCAAGCCTGACCATACGATACCCTTCAACACTGAGTTCAAAAGTGTTTCTTTTTGTGTCTAAAGACCAATATTTGCTAAATTTTGTCATCATACAAATATTTTCTTAAGACTTATATAGGCATATAAGCTATTTCTATAATTGAGACTTGTATGAGAGCTAAAGTCAAATGTAAACCGAATATCTCGGAACTTATCAATTTGGTTACAGTTCTATAAAAATTATGGATAAACATATAAGCTACAATATTATCCTCCTGGTATTTAAGAGATGTTAACCTCATTTAGTGAGTTTTGACATAAGAGTTTGTGTGGGAGCCATGTTCAAATATGAAGTACATGAGATATTATTGGTCAGTACCTGGTTGACCGAGAATTGCTCGAAGCTATATGATAAGCATTTTCAGGCAAATTTTAAAGTTTTTATATATTTTATTTTATAAAGTGCTAAAATAAATTTAAAGGAAAGACATTGTACAAATATTCAGTTAATTTTGAATTATTTTTTTTTGTCCGACCAACACATAGTTTGCATAGTTTACAGTTTAACTCATTTTAATAATTTTGGAAATTGGTCATACCAACAGAATCCTCCGTCGACTCATGCGCAACAACTTTGCTAAAGACTATAGTCTAATCAAATGCACAGTTTACGATTTAATTCATTTTGATTAGTTTTCAGTGGCGGCAACTGAAGTTGTTCATACCAACTAAGAAATCTTTGTCTGCTTATGCGTAACAACTTTGCTTATGATTATAACATGATCAAATGCTCGGTTTACGATTTAATTCACTTTGAGTAATTTTCTGTGGCGCCACCTGTCGGACTTTGCTCATTCCAATTCATAAACCTTCTTCAGCTTATCCGTAACAACTTTGCTGAAGATTATAGCATGATTAAATGTTCAGCTTACGATTAAATTGACTTTGAGTAAATTTCAGTGGTGCCACCTGTTGAAATTTCTTCATACCAACTAAGAAACCTTCGTCGGCTTATGTGCAACAACTTTGCAAAAGATTGTAGCATGATTAAATGTACAGCTTACGATTAAATTGACTTTGAGTAAGTTTCAGTAGCGCCACCTGTCGGAAACTATTCACACTAACTTAGAAACCTTCGTCGGCTCATGCGATACAACTTTGCTAAAGATCATAGCATGATCAAATGTACAGTTTACTATTTAAATAATTTTTAGTAATTTTTCAGTGGCGCCATCTGTCGAAAATTGGTCTTGTCAACTTAAAAACCTTCGCCGGCTTACCCGCAACATCTTCGCTACAGAGCATAACATGATCAAATTCATAGCTTACAATTCTATAAAGAGCATACATACAGACAAACATTCATTTGTTTAAAAGATATAACAATACAAATTTTTCCCTTTTTTATCCCCTAGTTTCAAAAAGTTCCATATGCATATTTGGTACTGTTTTGGTACCAATTGAATTCGGTACATTTTATTAAAACGCAGTTAGCATAATGTTGCTATTTATATTACTTTTTGAGATTTTAAGTTATCACTTTATACCTTTTTTACCCATTTTGGCCCCAAAATCAATAAAGTACCTAATACGTGTTTTGTGTTTCTTTCATATCTATTGATTGCAGTACAAAGTTTCTTTCTGTATTCTTTAGTTTAAAATATAGTTTAAATATATAAGACAAACATTCATTTGTTTAAAAGATATAACAATACAAATTTTTTCCCTTTTTATCCCCTAGTTTCAAAAAGTTCCATATGCATATTTGGTACTTTTTTGGTACCAATTGAATTCGGTATATTTTATTAAAACGCAGTTAGCATAATGTTGCTATTTATATTATTTTTTGAGATTTTAAGTTATCATTTTATACCTTTTTTACCCATTTTGGTACCAAAATCAAAAAAGTACCTAATACGTGTTTAGTGTTTCTTTCATATCTGTTGATTGCAGTACAAAGTTTCTTTTTAGATTTCTTAGTTTAAAATATAAGAGTGGGTAAAACAGGTACCAAAAAAAAAACTATTTTCACCCTTTTTTACCCCCTATCGGACATAGTTTCAAAAAAGTACTAAACACCTGGCAGCTTATTTTCATAGCTGCTTAAAACGTAATTTTAATTTTGTTTCTTTACCTATTACTTTAGGAGATATAGCGTTCTCGATTTTTTCCCTTTTTACCCGTTTTTACCCTCAAAAAGGCAAAGGTTCCAAAAGTCCCTTCTTTTTCGACTTATTTATAAAAAAAGATACCCAATGTCCAAATTCCAATATATATACACATACAATTATAGCTCGCTTAAGAATATGTATGTACTGTCGTTTAAGAATATATATGTACTGTTAAGACCCGAATTGTTCCCACTGTCTGATTGTTGGCATTGATTAAGCTAAATGCTGCGCTGAGTTACCTTTGCATCATGTCCTGTCCTAGTGTAGGAGACTACCTATGGGCTCTTTGGCGATCTGTTTAATGTAGAAGCGGGTACTTCTTAAAGTATACCAGATGGATCAATTTGGATACCAGTTTTATCCTTTTTCTTTATCAACACAGTAGACTTTATGTTCCTAACGGGTCTGTAGCTGATCAATTTTAAATTATGATGAAAACGTCACATGATTTCTTATTTTAAAAATCCCTTGTTTTTATTTAGGACGAACATCCAGAGCATGACCCTTTGTCACTGACAGGGAAAATTTCTACGGGAAGCGAATTCCACAAACAAAATGTATGTCTTAAGAATTCTATTGTATTTATATCAAATAAGTAATTTTTAGAAAATTATGAATATAAGGCTTATGGGTGTTAACATGAAAATTGTCTTAACTATTTTTCAAATGTAATGCTTTAAATTCTTCATATGTTTTGTATTTTCCATTAAGAAGAAAGAAATCATTTGTATCTCTAAGAAGTTCAATTATCTTATTTTAAACAAAAGATTTAAGAAACAAACTTGAAAATCTTAAAATTTTACTAGCAACCAGATTTTTTCCTCCCAAAACAATGACAAGGTTAAAAAACCCAAAATTTTCTTAGCTTTGGCAAGAAAATCGTAATCATAATAATATAGTGAAAAATAAGTTCCCAAATCAGTGAATATAAAATAATTGGGAGTGTCTATAATATTTACTGGTCATTACATTAAAATTGCAGAAAAAATTTAGCAAAAAAAAAAAACTTTAAGGCTTAACCAACACCAAAAAAAGCGCTAAACATATTCGTACTTTACAATGAAACTGAAAATATTTATGTACCACAAAAATTGATTGAAAGTTGCGATATCAATGTTATTTATGTGGCTCACAAAAATTACAGACAAAAATGTGTTTTTTTTTTTGGGAGTAGAAGAAGTTAACAAAATCAATTCCTAAAAAAACAAAGAAAATTTTTCTTCTTATCAAGTAGGAGAAATTTATATAACACAAGTTTTTGTACTAAAAAAAAAGTATTTTATTTTAGAGCATAACAAAGTTTAAAACAACAATTTTAGGTGTAGTTATATATTTTAAGCAAAGCATCTTAGTATCTTAGTCTTTGTCTAAGACTAACTAAGTATTTGCATGTAGTGGGTAAAAATTATTTTTATCTTTGCGGGAAAACTTAAGAAAAACTTTAAATTTAAATGTTTATTTCAATTGTTACACCCTCTAAGTATTGCAAAATTGTCTTAAGAGGGTACGAGTAAAACAAATGTTAGCCCAGTAGGCAATCAGTTTAAGACAATTGTCTGTCTTCATTGTTATTGCACTTAAATATTTTATTTCAAGTTTTTTTTTGGTTTAGTTACAAAGTTAATGTCAAGTTTTATTTTTATTGCGATTTTTTCTCAGTACAATTTATGTTAAACTTGACTATTTTGCATATAATTTGAGGATAATAAACTACATTGAAATAGTTGTTCATCTGACATTGATGGCTTTAAAGTTTTTTAGAGAACGCATGTGAAATTATGGAACTCAAACTTTATTTAAAACAAAAAATCAGAAATTATATTTAAAAATAAATTTGCATTAAATATACTTATAACACTGATCAACAAGAGAAATTATCTTGAAGTCTAACTATTTAATTTCGATATTTTATGGCCCCCTAAGTACAAAAATATCCAAAATTTACAATTTTATGGACACGCTTTTATTTAAAAAAATTGTTTCTAATATTACGGATTTTCACAGAGGTCGTTCTATTGATTTTATTATATCTTGGTAAGAGCTTATATAAATTCGTTGAACGAAACCCCGGCGTTGTCAATACAAAATTTTCTCTAAGCCTTGATGAGACAATTTTTTCATATGGTCAATAGTGGTGTAGTTTTTCACACAAAAATGTAAAAAAAAAACATTTTTTTTACCAAGTCGAAAAATTAGTATTTTTTAAAAATTCATAACAAAACGTAGAATTTAAAAACTTAAAATTTAACAAAAAATTCCTATAAAAATAAGAAATTTTTGAAAAATAAGAAATTTACAAAAAATTTCCTATAAAAATAAGAAATTTTTTTACAAGTTTCCCATAAATATAAGAAATTTTTAAAAAATTTCCAATAAAAATAAGAAATTTTTGAAAAATATCCTATAAAAAATAAGAAATTTTTAAAAAATTTCCTATATAAAAAGGAAATTTTTAAAAAATTTTCCATCAAAATAGGAAATTTTTGACAAAATTTTCCTATAAAAATTAGAAAATTTTGAAAAATTTCCTATAAAAATAGGATTTTTTTAAATTCCTATAAAAATAGGAACCTTTTGAAAAATTTCCTATAAAAATAGTAAATTTTTGAAAAATTTCCTATAAAAATGGTAAAGTTTTGAAAAATTTCCTATAAAAATAGTAAAGTTTTGAAAAATTTCCTATAAAAATAGTAAATTTTTGAAAAATTTAATATAGAAATAGGAAATTTTTTAACAATTTCCTATAACTGTAAGAAATTTTTTAAAAATTTGCTATACAATTTTTTCAAAAATTTCTTATTCTTATAATAAATTTTTGAAAATTTTCCTATAAAAATAGGAACTTTCTGAAAAATTTCCTATAAGAATAGGACATTTTTGAAAAATTTCTTATAAGAATAGGACATTTTTGAAAAATTTCCTACAAGAATAGGAAATTTTTTAAAAATTTCCTATTCAAATAGGAAATTTTTGAAAAATTTCCTATAAAGATAGGAAATTTTTGAAAATTCTTCTATAAAAATAAAAAATTTTTAAAAAATTTCGTATAAAAATAACAAATTTTTGAAAAATTTTATTTTAAAAACAAGAAACTTTCAAAAAATTTCTTATAAAAATAAGAAACTTTCAAAAAATTTCTTATAAAAATAAGAAATTTTTCAAAAACTTCCTATAAAAATAAGAAATTTTTGAAAAATTTCTTATAAAAATAGGAAATTTTTGAAAAATTTCTTATAAAAATAGAAATTTTTGAAAAATTTCTTATAAAAGTAAGAATTTTTTTAAAAATTTCTTACAAAAGTAAGAAATTTTCTATTAATTTCTTACAAAAAAAAGAAATTTTTGAAAAATTTCTTATAAAAATAAGAAATTTTTGAAAAATTTCTCATAAAAATAAGAAATTTTTGAAAAATTTCTTATAAAAATAGGAAATTTTTGAAAAATTTTTTTATAAAAATAAGAAATTTTTGAGAATTTTCTTATAAAGATAAGAAATTTTTGAAAATTTTCTTATCAAAATAAGAAATTTTTGAAAAATTTCTTAAAAAAATAAGAAACTTTTGAAAAATTTCTTATAAAAGTAAGAAATTTTTTTGAAAATTTTTTTGTAAAAATAAGAAATTTTTTGAAAATTTTTTTGTAAAAATAAGAAGTTTTTAAAAAATTTCCTATCAAAATAAGAAATTTTTAAAAAATTCCCTATAAAAATAGGATATTTTTGAAAAATTCCTTATAAAAATAGGAAATTTCTGAAAAATTCCATATAAAAATTGGAAATTTTCGAAAAATTTCCTATAAAACTAGCAAATTTTTGAAAATTTTCTTATAAAAATAAGAAATTTTTAAAAACTTCTTATAAAAATAAGAAAATTTTGAAAAATTTCTAATAAAAATAAGAAATTTTTTTAAAATTTCCTATAACAATAAGAAATTAATGAAAAATTTTTTATAAAACTAAGAAATTTTTGAAAAATTTCCTATAAAACTAAGAAATTTTTGAAAAATTGCATACAAAACATGAGGAATTTTTGAAAAATTTCTTACAAAATATGACAAATTTTTAAAATTGTTTTTATAAAAATAAGAAATTTTTGAAAAATTTCCCATAAAAATAAGAAATTTTTGAAAAATTTCCCATAAAAATAAGAAATTTTTGAAAAATTTCCTATAAAAATAAGATATTTTTTTCCTATAGAAAAAAAAAAAGTTTTTAAAATTTTCTTATTAAAATAAGAAATTTTTTGAAATTTTTCCTATAAAATAATAATTTTTTAAAAAATTTCCTATAAAAACCAGAAATATTTGAAAAATTTTCTAGAAAAATAAGAATTTTTCTTATAAAAATAAGACATTTTTGAATAATTTCCTATAATAATAAGAAAATTTTTGAAAAATTTCTTATAAAAATAAGAAATTTTTGAAAAATTTCTTATAAAAATAAGAAATTTTTGAAAAATTTCTTATAAAAATAAGAAATTTTTGAAAAATTTCTTATAAAAATAAGAAATTTTTGAAAAATTTCTTATAAAAATAAGAAATTTTTGAAAAATTTCTTATAAAAATAAGAAATTTTTGAAAAATTTCTTATAAAAATAAGAAATTTTTGAAAAATTTCTTATAAAAATAAGAAATTTTTGAAAAATTTCTTATAAAAATAAGAAATTTTGGAAAAATTTCTTATAAAACTAAGAAATTTTTGAAAAATTTTCCTAACACCTTTTTTTGGCATCGTGCTAATATTAAGAAACTTTAATTAAATTAAACTTTAAAACAAAACCTATTCGTATAAATATAGGCCTATTTAGACCTTTTCCAGTCGGACTAATATAAGCAATTTCTTCGCATAAGTGTTTCCATCTTTTAATTTAATGATTAAAATATTTCATTTGATCGTAAATAATTTCTTAGTGAAAATATTTCTTAAATCTTTTTGTGTTAGCGGCAAATGATGGCATTTTGTATGAATTCTGTTGCATGTTTAATATAAATAAATTGTTTGTATATTTTACCGCATTTATTGTGGTGTTGCAATTGTTGCATATACATAAGTATTTTTGCATCTTCAGTAGCATGCCACCATAATATTCAGTTGTATACAACTCGTACCACATACATATGTTCGTAAGTGTAATCTGCCGTGATTTTATTCGTATTCCCTTACCTCTCGCGGTCTTTGAGATGCGATTTTTCGAATGCATTTTCTTATGGCTGTGATAATTTGTTTAGATTATATTTGGCAAAAGTTTTATTGAAAGTGAAATTATTGATATTACAGGTTAATGAGAATTTATGGTTTAGGAGATTTGTCTTCCTTATTTGTTTTTCGTAGTTTTTTTTTTTTGTCTTTCGGTATTTGGGATGCGTGTTAAGTTTATTTTAAGATGTTATTTTGGGAATATGTTATTTTAAGGGATTTAGACAATCCTGTTACATAATGCATAAAATAAGTATTTATAGTTTTACAAATAAAAG
The DNA here is from genome assembly GCA_933228675.1 of Stomorhina lunata. Lineage (NCBI taxonomy): Eukaryota > Metazoa > Arthropoda > Insecta > Diptera > Rhiniidae > Stomorhina > Stomorhina lunata. The sequence goes on along the minus strand of OW121740.1, from coordinate 45,563,505 downwards.
TAATGGTAAACAGTATTGACACAATTTTATTCGATTCTAATTCCTTTAAACGAGGTAAAGAAGAGATTTTTATAAAAAAGTTGTTCCAAAAATGATCATATTAATTATTTTAAAACTCAAACATTCTAAAAAATTTCTTATTTTTATAGGAAATTTTTATAAAATTTAATATTTTTATAGAAAATTTTTAAAAAATTTCTAATTTGAATAGGATTTTTTTCTAAAATTTCTTATTTTTATAGGAAATTTTTCAAAAATGTCTTTTTTTTATAGGAAATTTTCAAAATTTTCTTATTTTTACAGGAAATTTTTTAAAAATTTCTTATTTTTATAGGAAATTTTTCAAAAATTTCTTATTTTTATAGGACGTTTTTCAAAAATTTCTTATTTTTATAGGAAATTTATCAAAAATTTCTTTTTTTTATAGGAAATTTTTCAAAAATTTCTTTTTTTTATAGGAAATTTTTCAAAAATTTCTTATTTTTATAGGAAATTTTTCAAAAATTTCTTATTTTTACAGGAAATTTTTCAAAAATTTCTTATTTTTATAGGACGTTTTTCAAAAATTTCTTATTTTTATAGGAAATTTTTCAAAAATTTCTTTTTTTTATAGGAATTTTTTTAAAAATTTCTTATTTTTCTAGGAAATTTTTCAAAAATTTCTTATTTTTCTAGGAAATTTTTCAAAAATTTCTTATTTTTATAGGAAATTTTTCAAAAATTTCTTATTTTTATAGGAAATTTTTCAAAAATTTCTTATTTTTATAGGAAATTTTTCAAAAATTTCTTATTTTTATAGGAAATTTTTCAAAAATTTCTTATTTTTATAGGAAATTTTTCAAAAATTTCTTATTTTTATAGGAAATTTTTCAAAAATTTCTTATTTTTATAGGAAATTTTTCAAAAATTTCTTATTTTTATAGGAAATTTTTCAAAAATTTCTTATTTTTAAAGGAAATTTAAAAAAAAAATCCTATTTTTATTGGAAATTTTTAAAAAATTTCTTATTTTTATAGGAAATTTTTAAAAATTTCTTATTTTTATAGGAAATTTTTCAAAAATTTCTTATTTTTATAGGAAATTTTTCTAAAATTTCTAATTTCAATAGGAAATTTTTCACAAATTTCTTATTTTTATCGGAAATTTTTCAAAATTTCTTATTTTTGTAGGAAATTTTTCAAAAATTTCTTATTTTTATAGGAAATTTTTCAAAAAATTCTTATTTTTATAGGAAATTTTTCAAAAATTTCTTATTTTTATAGGTTTTTTTTCAAAATTTTCTGATTTTAATGGGGAATTTTTCAAAAAGTTTCTAACTTTTATAGGAAATTTTTAAAAAAATTTTATTTGTATAGGTCATTTTTCTAAAATTTCCTTTTTTATAGGAAATTTTTCAAAAATTTCTTATTTTTATAGGAAATTTTTCAAAAATTTCTTATTTTTATAGGAAATATTTCTAAATTTTTATTTTTATAGGAAATTTTTCAAAAATTTCCTATTTTTATATTAAATTTCTCAAAAATTTTTATTTTTATAGGAAATGTTTCAAAAATTTCTTATTTTGATAGGAAATTTTTCAAAAATTTCTTATTTTTATAGGAAATTTTTCAAAAATTTCATATTTTATAGGAAATTTTTCAAAAATTTTCTTATTTTTATTAAAAATTTTTCAAAAATTTCTTATTTTTATAGCAAATTTTCAAAAATTTTCTTTTTTTATAGGAAATTTTTCAAAAATTTCCTGTTTTTATAGGAAATTTTTCAAAAATTTCTTATTTTTATAGGAAATTTTTCAAAAATTTCTTTTTTTATAGGAAATTTTTTTAAATTTTTTTATTTTTATAGGAAATCTTTCAAAAATTTCTTATTTTTTAGGAAATTTTTCAAAAATTTCTTATTTCTATAGAAATTTTTCAAAAATTTCCTATTTTTGTAGGAAATTTTTCAAAAATTTCCTATTTTTATAGGAAATTTTTCAAAAATTTCCTATTTTTGTAGGAAATTTTTCAAAAATTTCCTATTTTTATAGGAAATTTTTCAAAAATTTCCTATTTTTATAGGAAATTTTTCAAAAATTTCCTATTTTTATAGGAAATTTTTCAAAAATTTCCTATTTTTATAGGAAATTTTTCAAAAATTTCCTATTTTTATAGGAAATTTTTCAAAAATTTCCTATTTTTATAGGAAATTTTTCAAAAATTTCCTATTTTTATAGGAAAATTTTCAAAAATTTCCTATTTTTATAGGAAATTTTTCAAAAATTTCCTATTTTTATAGGAAATTTTTCAAAAATTTCCTATTTATATAGGAAATTTTTCAAAAATTTCCTATTTTTATAGGAAATTTTTCAAAATTGTCCTATTTTTATAGGAAATTTTTCAAAAATTTCTTATTTTTATAGGAAATTTTTCAAAAATTTCTTATTTTTATAGAAAATTTTGCAAAAATTTCTTATTTTATGTGGATTCTATGAAGGTACGATCAAAAAGTATAAGAAAGAAGCAAGTAACAATCATCATCTATAACAAACGCTTGGCGCTTTGATTGTGTTTCAAGTACAACAGCCAAAAGTAACTTCTAGGTTTGAAATTTGTTTCTTCCTTTTATGGCTTTTTAAGTTAACTAACAAAGGAGGAGTTTACCTTAACATGATATTTAACACTTTATTTTCTAAGAAGGAAAAAAATCTAAGCTTACAAAAATGTCTCTGGGGTCAAAGAAGCAACATGACAAAAAATACGATAGTACCTGATGTGGCAAGCAAAGTGAGGTAGCACATGCCACACAAAAAGTTATAGCGATTCAAGCAGCAGCAGCCGCTACTGTATGTAAAATAGTTAGAAAATTGAAAAAAAGAAAAATGTAAAATAAACATGTAACATGTAGTTATTCAAAGTTTTTATGTTGAATTTCAATTAGAAAATAAGAAGGGAAATTTTTTCAAAGGAAAATTTAGGCATTGATGTAAAAGTGTTTAAATAGGAAGAATAATGGTAGAATTATAAAATTTGTGATTTTTTTAATTAAAAGTTGTCAGATTGTATTACATGTCATTTCTATATTGTAAAGATATTTCTGGGTTTAACTAAAACATTAACGAAATTACGAAGCCGAAATTCTTTATAAAGAGTCGATATTTAATCTAAGCAACTTCCATAATTCCATAAAAAATCCACGCAATTTTTTAATCTCCTAAATAATTTCATTATCTTTGACCCTTAAATTATTAAATCACTTCAAAATTCATAAACCAGACCAGACACATTTTCCTTTCCAGCTTGTTCACCGTCAAACATGTCTGTCAGTCACCAAAAGTTACATTCAACTTGAACTTAGAAAAAATAACAAAAACAACAACAACATTAACATTAACAAATAACAGCCACAAGAAACCGCCTTTGCCAAAGAGTACAGAGTAATTTCTAGTTTAATGTCCATCGCATTATGTCAATTGGCGGTTTTGGATATTTGTCAATGCCTCCACCTCTAAAACCTCCATTAACTCAATTGGCTCTAGTTATTTTAGCTTTTATTTTATTTATAAGATAAAATTTAGTGACTTAAAAGTCATACGCTGTGTGTTGCTGTAATTAATGAAAATCCCCAGAATTATGGACACAATAAGGTCAAAACTGTGGTTGCCAGGCGTTCGCTGCCATTGTAGCGTTGGTGCTCTTAAGCTTTGAAAGAAAGACTCCAAGACTGCTCAGCACACCTGGTTGCTGGAAATTTATAAGAAAAAAGCTTATATACATACATTTATATATATTTGTTTATTTACATTGAATTTTTTATTTTTAATATTTTCTTAAAATTTATTTTTCATACATATTTTGACTCATGTTTTAGCCATTGTTTTACAAAACTGGAATTTTTTCTTAGAGCCCGAAAGTAAAATAAATAAAAATTTAATAAACCTGGTAACAGTAGTTATAATTTATGTGCACAAATACCTTAATCAAGAAATTTATGAGATTTAATGAACTATAATGCATAAATATGATTTTTTCCTTTTACATACGATCACATGAATTTCCATGAAATTTTATTTAATGAATTTCCTTTTATGTAATTTTGAGCAGAGGCTATATAAAATTTGTTTAATTTTATAAATTGTGTGTGTTAAATTATATACATAGCAAAAATTTATTTATTTATAAGCTTAAATACATACAAAAATTTGATAGAGCTGGGTGGACATTTGATTTAAATTTCCCTACATTGCAGTATCAGTTTCAGCAGAAAGTAAGTTCAAGTTTCAGCAGAAAGTAAGTTGATAAAAAAATTTGTTCAAGAATTTTTTCGCTACAAAATTTTTCTATAGAAAATTTTTTCATAAAAATATTTTTTATAAAAAATTTGTTGATAAAAAACTTATTCCATAGAAAAATTTTGGATATAAAATTTTTTCCGTAGAAAAATTTGAATATAAATATTTTTCCATAGAAAAATTTTTGATATCAAATTTTTCTATAAAATTTATTTTCGATATAAATTTTTCTATATCGAAATCAAATTTTTCTATAGCTAAATTTTCGGTACAAAATTTTTTTTATATAAAAATTTTCGATATAAGTTTTTACATAGAAAAATTTTCGGTATAAATTTTTTTTTTATAGGAAAATTTTCGATATCAATTTTTTTTCTAAGGACAAATATTCGATATAAAAATTTTTCATATAAATTTTTTTCTAGAGAAATTTTCGATATAAATTTTTTTCTATAGAAAAATTTTCCGTAAAAATTTTTTTCTGGAAAAATTTTCGATTTAAATTTTTTTCTATAGAAAAATTTTCGATACAAATTTTTTCTATAGAAAAATTTTCGATATAAAATTTTTTCTATTGAAAAATTTAAGATATAAAATTTTTTCTATAGAAAAATTTTTAATATACAACTTTTTCTTTAGAAAAATTTTCGATATAAAATTTTTTCTTTAGAAAAATTTTCCATCTAAAATTTTTTCTATAGAAAAATTTTCGATACAAAATTTTTTCTATAGAAAAATTTTCGATATAAAATTTTTTCTGTAGAAAAATTTTCCATATAAAATTTTTTCTATAAAAAAATTTTCGATATAAAATTTTTTCTATAGCAAAATATTCGATACAAAATTTTCTCTATAAAAAAATTTTCGACATAAAACTTTTTCTTTAGCAAAATTTTCGATACAAAATTTTTTCTATAGAAAAATTTTCGATATAAAATTTTTTCTATAGAAAAATTTTCGACATAAAATTTTTTCTATAGAAACATTTGTGATATAAAATTTTTTCTATAGAAAAATTTTTGATATAAAATTTTTCTATAGGAAAATTTTTTATATAAAATTTTTTCTTTTACAAAATTTTCGATATGTAATTTTTTCTATAGAAAAATTTTCTATATAAAATGTATTCTATAGACAAATTTTCGATATAAAATTTTTCTGTAGACAAAATTTCGATATAAAATTTTTTCTGTAGAAAAATTTTCGATATAAAATTTTTTCTGTAGAAAAATTTTCAATATAAAATTTTTTCTATAAAAAAATTTGTGATATAAAATTTTTTCTATAGAAAAATTTTCGATATAAAATTTTTTCTATAGAAAAATTTTCGATATAAAATTTTTTCTGTAGAAAAATTTTCCATATAAAATTTTTTTTATAAAAAAATTTTTTCTATAGCAAAATTTTCGATACAAAATTTTCTCTATAAAAAAATTTTCGATATCAAACTTTTACTACAGAGAAATTTTTGATACAAAATTTTTTCTTTAGCAAAATTTTCGATATAAAATTTTTTCTATAGAAAAATTTTCGACATAAAATTTTTTCTATAGAAAAATTTGTGATATAAAATTTTTTCTATAGAAAAATTTTTGATATAAAATTTTTCTATAGGAAAATTTTTTATATAAAATTTTTTCTCTTACAAAATTTTCGATATATAATTTTTTCTATAGAAAAATTTTCGATATAAAATGTATTCTATAGACAAATTTTCGATATAAATTTTTTCTGTAGACAAAATTTCGATATAAAATTTTTTCTATAGAAAAATTTTCGATATAAAATTTTTTCTATAGAAAAATTTTCGATATAAAATTTTTTCTACAGAAAAATTTTCGATATAAAATTTTTTCTTTAGAAAAATTTTCGATTTAAAATTTTTTCTATAGAAAAATTTTCGATATAAAATGTTTTCTATAGACAATTTTTCGATATAAAATTTTTCTGTAGACAAAATTTCGATATAAAATTTTTTCTAAAGAAAAATTTTCTGCAGAAAAATTTTCGATATAAAATTTTTTCTATAGAAAAATTTTCGATATAAAATTTTTTCTATAGAAAAATTTTCGATATAAAATTTTTTCTATAGAAAAATTTTCGATATAAAATTTTTTCTATAGAAAAATTTTCGATATAAAATTTTTTCTATAGAAAAATTTTCGATATAAATTTTTTTCTATAGAAAAATTTTCGATATTTAATTTTTTCTATAGAAAAATTTTCGATATAAAATTTTTTCTATAGAAAAATTTTCGATATAAAATTTTTTCTATAGAAAAATTTTCGATATAAAATGTATTCTATAGACAAATTTTCCATATAAAATTTTTCTGTAGACAAAATTTCGATATAAAATTTTTTCTATAGAAAAATTTTCGATATAAAATTTTTTTTATAGAAAAATGTTCGATATAAAATTTTTTTTATACAAAAATTTTCGATATAAAATTTTTTCTTTAGAAGAATTTTCCATCTAAAATTTTTTCTATAGAAAAATTTTCGATACAAAATTTTTTCTATAGAAAAATTTTCGATATAAAATTTTTTCTGTAGAAAAATTTTCCATATAAAGTTTTTCTATAAAAAAATTTTCGATATAAAATTTTTTCTATAGCAAAATATTCGATACAAAATTTTCTCTATAAAAAAATTTTCGACATAAAACTTTTTCTATAGAGAAATTTTTGATACAAAATTTTTTCTTTAGCAAAATTTTCGATATAAAATTTTTTCTATAGAAAAATTTTCGACATAAAATTTTTTCTATAGAAAAATTTTCGATATAAAATTTTTTCTTTAGAAAAATTTTCCATCTAAAATTTTTTCTATAGAAAAATTTTCGATACAAAATTTTTTCTATAGAAAAATTTTCGATATAAAATTTTTTCTGTAGAAAAATTTTCCATATAAAGTTTTTCTATAAAAAAATTTTCGATATAAAATTTTTTCTATAGCAAAATATTCGATACAAAATTTTCTCTATAAAAAAATTTTCGACATAAAACTTTTTCTATAGAGAAATTTTTGATACAAAATTTTTTCTTTAGCAAAATTTTCGATATAAAATTTTTTCTATAGAAAAATTTTTGATACCAAATTTTTCTATAGGAAAATTTTTTCTTTTACAAAATTTTCGATATATAATTTTTTCTATAGAAAAATTTTCGATATAAAATGTATTCTATAGAAAAATTTTTGATATAAAATTTTTTCTATAGAAAAATTTTTGATATAAAATTTTTTCTATAGAAAAATTTTCGTTATAAAATTTTTTCTGTAGAAAAATTTTTGATATAAAATTTTTTCTATAGAAAAATTTGTGATATAAAATTTTTTCTATAGAAAAATTTTCGATATAAAATTTTCCATATAAAATTTTTTCTATAAAAAAATTTTCGATATAAAATTTTTTCTATAGCAAAATTTTCGATACAAAAATTTCTCTATAAAAAAATTTTCGATATCAAACTTTTACTATAGAGAAATTTTTGATACAAAATTTTTTCTTTAGCAAAATTTTCGATATAAAATTTTTTCTATAAAAAAATTTTCGACATAAAATTTTTTCTATAGAAAAATTTGTGATATAAAATTTTTTCTATAGAAAAATTTTTGATATAAAATTTTTCTATAGGAAAATTTTTTATATAAAATTTTTTCTTTTATAAAATTTTCGATATATAATTTTTTCTATAGAAAAATTTTCGATATAAAATTTTTTCTACAGAAAAATTTTCGATATAAAATTTTTCTGTAGACAAAATTTCGATATAAAATTTTTTCTATAGAAAAATTTTCGATATAAAATTTTTTCTATAGAAAAATGTTCGATATAAAATTTTTTTTATAGAAAAATTTTCGATATAAAATTTTTTCTTTAGAAAAATTTTCCATCTAAAATTTTTTCTATAGAAAAATTTTCGATACAAAATTTTTTCTATAGAAAAATTTTCGATATAAAATTTTTTCTGTAGAAAAATTTTCCATATAAAATTTTTCTATAAAAAAATTTTCGATATAAAATTTTTTCTATGGCAAAATATTCGATACAAAATTTTCTCTATAAAAAAATTTTCTACATAAAACTTTTTCTATAGAGAAATTTTTGATACAAAATTTTTTCTTTAGCTACATTTTCGATATAAAATTTTTTCTATAGAAAAATTTTCGACATAAAATTTTTTCTATAGAAACATTTGTGATATAAAATTTTTTCTAAAGAAAAATTTTTGATACCAAATTTTTCTATAGGAAAATTTTTTATATAAAATTTTTTCTTTTACAAAATTTTTGATATATAATTTTTTCTATAGAAAAATTTTCGATATAAAATTTTTTCTATAGAAAAATTTTCGATATAAAATTTTTTCTATAGAAAAATTTTCGTTATAAAATTTTTTCTGTAGAAAAATTTTTGATATAAAATTTTTTCTATAGAAAAATTTGTGATATAAAATTTTTTCTATAGAAAAATTTTCGATATAAAATTTTTTCTATAGAAAAATTTTCGATATAAAATTTTTTCTGTAGAAAAATTTTCCATATAAAATTTTTTCTATAAAAAAATTTTCGATATAGAATTTTTTCTATAGCAAAATTTTCGATACAAAAATTTCTCTATAAAAAAATTTTCGATATCAAACTTTTACTATAGAGAAATTTTTGATACAAAATTTTTTCTTTAGCAAAATTTTCGATATAAAATTTTTTCTATAGAAAAATTTTTGACATAAAATTTTTTCTATAGAAAAATTTGTGATATAAAATTTTTTCTATAGAAAAATTTTTGATATAAAATTTTTCTATAGGAAAATTTTTTATATAAAATTTTTTCTTTTACAAAATTTTCGATATATAATTTTTTCTATAGAAAAATTTTCGATATAAAATTTTTTCTACAGAAAAATTTTCGATATAAAATTTTTCTGTAGACAAAATTTCGATATAAAATTTTTTCTATAGAAAAATTTTCGATATAAAATTTTTTCTATAGAAAAATGTTCGATATAAAATTTTTTTTATAGAAAAATTTTCGATATAAAATTTTTTCTTTAGAAAAATTTTCCATCTAAAATTTTTTCTATAGAAAAATTTTCGATACAAAATTTTTTCTATAGAAAAATTTTCGATATAAAATTTTTTCTGTAGAAAAATTTTCTATATAAAATTTTTCTATAAAAAAATTTTTCTATAAAAAAATTTTCGATATAAAATTTTTTCTATAGCAAAATATTCGATACAAAATTTTCTCTATAAAAAAATTTTCGACATAAAACTTTTTCTATAGAGAAATTTTTGATACAAAATTTTTTCTTTAGCAAAATTTTCGATATAAAATTTTTTCTATAGAAAAATTTTCGACATAAAATTTTTTCTATAGAAACATTTGTGATATAAAATTTTTTCTAAAGAAAAATTTTTGATACCAAATTTTTCTATAGGAAAATTTTTTATATAAAATTTTTTCTTTTACAAAATTTTTGATATATAATTTTTTCTATAGAAAAATTTTCGATATAAAATGTATTCTATAGAAAAATTTTCGATATAAAATTTTTTCTATAGAAAAATTTTCGATATAAAATTTTTTCTATAGAAAAATTTTCGTTATAAAATTTTTTCTGTAGAAAAATTTTTGATATAAAATTTTTTCTATAGAAAAGTTTTCGATATAAAATTTTTTCTATAGAAAAATTTTCGATATAAAATTTTTTCTATAGAAAAATTTTCGATATAAAATTTTTTCTATAGAAAAATTTTCGATATAAAATTTTTTCTATAGAAAAATTTTCGTTATAAAATTTTTTCTGTAGAAAAATTTTCGATATAAATTTTTTTCTATAGAAAAGTTTTCGATATAAAATTTTTTCTATAGAAAAATGTTCGATATTAAATTTTTTCTATAGAAAAATTTTCGATATAAAATTTTTTCTATAGAAAAATTTTCGATATAAAATTTTTTCTATAGAAAAATTTTCGATATAAAATGTATTCTATAGACAAATTTTCGATATAAAATTTTTCTGTAGACAAAATTTCGATATAAAATTTTTTCTATAGAAAAATTTTAGATATAAAATTTTTTCTATAGAAAAATTTTTGATATAAAATTTTTTTCTATAGTAAAATTTTCAATATAAAATTTTTTCTATAGAAAAATTTTCGATATAAAATTTTTTCTATAGAAAAATTTTCGATATAAAATTTTTTCTATAGAAAAATTTTCGATATAAAATTTCTTCTATAGAAAAATTTTCGATATAAAATTTTTTCTATAGAAAAATTTTCGATACAAAATTTTTTCTATAGAAAAATTTTCGATATAAAATTTCTTCTATAGAAAAATTTTCGATATAAAATTTTTTCTATAGAAAAATTTTCGATATAAAATTTTTTCTATAGAAAAATTTTCGATATAAAATTTTTTCTATAGAAAAATTTTCGATATAAAATTTTTTCTATAGAAACATTTTTAATATAAAATTTTTCTATACAAAAAGGAGGATAGGCCACAACTGTGAACATCCCGAACTTTCGTATGTAGTCGTATGTCGATTGGTCAGTATATACCAAAATACACTATAGCCTTACTACTTCATCCAAAAGTCATTTCCCTTATCTATGCGTAAGTTGGGTTCAACCCTTTGAGTATTGGTCGAACTAAAACATAAAATTCAACACAGATTTTACAACATGCAACAAAATTTGTCTTAAATACAAAACCATTATCATCATTCTAAATGCAATAAAAATTCAACATTTAGCGGAAGATTTAAAAAAACCCATGAAAAGGGATAAATGTCTTAAGGAATAAATTTGGAAACAAAAAAGAAAATACAAACAACAAAAATTTATTTATGTTCTTTTGTTGCTTATCATTATACATTTTTTAAGTGATAAATTCTTAAAATTTCTTTCAAAAAGCCAAAAACTTTGCCAAATGTAAGAAACGTAAGTGAGTTTGCATTTTTCGAGGCTTGAGCGAAATCAAAAAGAATTTTTTCAGGCTGACCGGGTGATGTTGTCTGATTTGAGTTTGCTTTTTTATGGGACCAATAAAATTTTATTACCAACTTAACTCACTATTTGCAACATGCCACACGATTGCTCATATTAAAGAGAAGTTTAAAATTTTAAAGAAAAAAAAAACTACACTAAAGTTTTAAAAAGAAGAGTAGGCTTATATTTGATAGTTTTTTTATTTAACAGAGAAAGTTTTTTTTTCGGTCATTTAAAGCCGACATTGTCGGTTTTAAGCCTGAATACACGATGATTTGTGTTAAAGCCAAATATTTTGGGTCAAGAATTTGATGGCTTGTAAATGTGTTATCACATCGACTGAAACGAAACAAAGTATTTCGCTTATGCTTAAATTTTGTGTTAAGTCTTTTAGCAAAATGACCTTCATGATTTTTATTTCATTTTTTATTTTCGTTTTTATTATTATTCTTTTTTTATAAAAATAAATTTTTCTTTCCAAACATTTTATGTGACATTATTTCTTTATTGATTTTCAATCAAAATTATTAACTTACAATGTATTTAGTTTTCTGAAAAATCACGTTTTATTTTCTTCACGTTTAAATTTTTTGCTCAATATTATTATTATATTTTTTTATATTTTGTTAATATAAATGTGTATATTTCTTCAAATTTGTTTGTCAGACATATATTTTTCGAATAGCTAGACGACCCTAAAGTTCGTGATACTAATCGCATTTTTATTATGTGTTTTTCTAAGTTCATATTCAATATTAAAATACAGTGTTTCAAGTTTCCATAAACATTTTTCTATAGAAAAAATTTTATAATCAAAATTTTTCTATAGAAAAAATATCCCAATCCAACTTTTTTCTATAGAAAAAAATTTAAAATTATTCTATAGAAAAAATTTATAATAAAAATTTTTCTATAGAAAAAATTTTATAGTGAAATTTTTTTTAAGAAAAAATTTTATATTGAAAATTTTTCTATAGAAAAAAATTTATAATAAAAATTTTTCTGTAGAAAAATTTTTTTCTGTAGAAAAATTTTTTTCTGTAGCAAAAATTTTATAGTGAAACTTTTTGTACAGAAACAATTTTATAGTGAAACTTTTTCTATAGAAAAAATTTTATAGTGAATCTTTTTCTATAGAAAAAATTTTATAGTGAAATTTTTTCTATAGAAAAAATTTTAAAATGAAAATTTTTCTATAGAAAAAATTTTAAAATGAAAATTTTTCTATAGAAAAAATTTTATATTGAAAATTTTTCTATAGAAACAAATTTATAATGAAAATTTTTCTATAGAAAAAAGTTTATATTGAAAATTTTTCTATGGCAAAAATTTTATAATAAAAATTTTTTATAGAAAAAATTATATAATGAAAAGTTTTCTATAGAAAAAAATTTATAGTGAAATTTTTTCTATAGAAAAAATTTTAAAATGAAAATTTTTCTATAGAAAAAATTTTAAAATGAAAATTTTTCTATAGAAAAAATTTTATATTGAAAATTTTTCTATAGAAAAAAATTTATAATGAAAAATTTTCTATAGAAAAAAGTTTATAATGAAAATTTTTCTATGGCAAAAATTTTATAATAAAAATTTTTTATAGAAACAAATTTATAATGAAAATTTTTCTATAGAAAAAATTTTATATTGAAAATTTTTCTATAGAAAAAAATTTATACTGAAAATTTTTCAATAGAAAACATTTTATAATCAAAATTTTTTTATGGAAAAAATTTTGTAATGAAAATTTTTCTATAGAAAAAATATTATAATGAAAATTTTTCTATAAAAAAATTTTTATAATGAAAATTTTTCTATAGAAAAAATTTTATAATGAAAAATTTCTATAGAAAAAATTTTATAACGAAAATTTTCTATAGAATTTTTTTCTCTATCGAAAAAAATCTGACTGAAATTTTTTCTATAGAAAAAAATAATTAATTTTTTCCTACAGAAAAAATTTTGTAGTGGAATTTTTTTCCATAAAAAAAATTTTATAGTGAAATTTTTCTATAGAAAAAAAAATTATAGTAAAATTATTTTCATACAAAAAATTTTATAGTGAAATTTTTTCTATAGAAAAATTTTATAATAAAATTTTTTTCTATAGAAAAAATTTTATACAGAAATTTTTTCTATAGAAAAAATTTTATAGAAAAATTTTTTCCATAGAAAATTTTGAAAAATTTCCTATAAAAACAGGAAATTTTTGAAAAAATTCCTATAAAAAAAGGAAATTTTTGAAAATCTTCCTATAAAAATAGGAAATTTTTGAAAAATTTCCCATAACAATAGGAAATTTTTGAAAATCTTTCTATAAAAATAGGAAATTTTTGAAAAATTTCCTATAAAAATAGGAAATTTTTGAAAAATTTCCTATAAAAATAGGAAATTTTTGAAAAATTTCCTATAAAAATAGGAAATTTTTGAAAAATTTCCTATAAAAATAGGAAATTTTTGAAAAATTTCCTTTTAAAAATAGGAAATTTTTGAAAAATTTCCTATAAAAATAGGAAATTTTTGAAAAATTTCCTATAAAAATAGGAAATTTTTGAAAAATTTCCTATAAAAATAGGAAATTTTTGAAAAATTTCCTATAAAAATAGGAAATTTTTGAAAAATTTCCTATAAAAATAGGAAATTTTTGAAAAATTTCCTATAAAAATAGGAAATTTTTGAAAAATTTCCTATAAAAATAGGAAATTTTTGAAAAATTTCCTATAAAAATAGGAAATTTTTGAAAAATTTCCTATAAAAATAGGAAATTTTTGAAAAATTTCCTATAAAAATAGGAAATTTTTGAAAAATTTCCTATAAAAATAGGAAATTTTTGAAAAATTTCCTATAAAAATAGGAAATTTTTGAAAAATTTCCTATAAAAATAGGAAATTTTTGAAAAATTTCCTATAAAAATAGGAATAGGAATTTTTGAAAAATTTCCTATAAAAATAGGAAATTTTTGAAAAATTTCCTATAAAAATAGGAAATTTTTGAAAAATTTCCTATAAAAATAATAAGTTTTTGAAATATTTCATATACAATTCAGAAATTTAAATAAAATAATCCTAAAAAATAAGAAAGTTTTGAATAATTTCCAATAAAAATAAGAACATTTTTGAAAAATTTCCTATAAAAATAAGAAATTTTTGAAAAAATTCCTATAAAATTAAGAAATTTATGAAAAATTTCTCATAAAAATAAGAAATTTTTTAAAAATTTAATGCAAAAATAAGATTTTTTTTTAAATTTCATATAAAAATAAAAAAAATTTAAAACTTTCCTATAAAGATAAGAAATTATTGAAATTTTTCTTATAAAAATGAGATATTTTTGAAAAATTTCCAATAAAAAGAAGAAATTTTTGAAAAATTTCCTATAAAAATAAAAAATATTTGAAAAATCTCATATAAAAATAAGAAATTTTTGAAAAATTTCCTATAAAATAAAAATATTTTGAAAAATTTCCTGTAAAAATAAGTAATTTTTGAAAAATTATTATTTTTGGAAAATCTACTATAAAAATAGAAACTTTTGAAACATTTTCTTTAAAAATTAGAAATATTCGAAAAATTTCCTATAAAATCAGAAATTTTTTTATAATTTATTATAAAAATAAGAAATTTTTGAAAAATTCCTAATAAAAATAAGAAATTTTTGAAAAATCAGAAATTTAAATAAAATAATCCTAAAAAATAAGAAAGTTTTGAAAAATTTCTTATAAAAATAAGAACATTTTTGAAAAGTCTCCTATAAAAATAAGAAATTTTTGAAAAAATTCCTATAAAATTAAGAAATTTATGAAAAATTTCTCATAAAAATAAGAAATTTTTTAAAAATTTAATGCAAAAATAAGATTTTTTTTTTAAATTTCATATAAAAATAAAAAAAATTTTAAAATTTCCTATAAAATTAAGAAATTATTAAAAAATTTCTTATAAAAATGAGATATTTTTGAAAAATTTCCAATAAAAAGAAGAAATTTTTGAAAAATTTGCTATAAAAATAAAAAATATTTGAAAAATCTCATATAAAAATAAGAAATTTTTGAAAAATTTCCTATAAAATAAAAATATTTTGAAAAATTTCCTGTAAAAATAAGTAATTTTTGAAAAGTTATTATTTTTGGAAAATCTACTATAAAAATAGAAACTTTTGAAACATTTTCTTTAAAAATTAGAAATATTCGAAATATTTCCTATAAAATCAGAAATTTTTTAATAATTTATTATAAAAATAAGAAATTTTTGAAAAATTCCTAATAAAAATAAGAAATTTTTGAAAAATTTCCTATTTATATATAAATAAAAAATTTTTCCTATTAAAATAAGAAATTTTTGAAAATAAAACAAATTTTTTTTTTTAATATAAAGATAAGAAATTTTTGAAAAAATTCCAATAAATAAAAAAATTTAAAAAAAAAATTCTATAAAAATGAGAAATTTGTGAAAAATTTTTTATAAAAATAATTTAAAAATTTCCTTTAAGAATAAGAAACTTTCGACAAATTATACATAAACGTAAGAAAATTTTTAAAAATTTGCTATAATATTAAGAAATTTTTTTGAAAAATTTCCTATAAAATTAAGAAATTTTTTTGAAAAATTTCCTACAAAATTAAGAAATTTTTTTGAAAAATTTTCTATAAAAAAAGAAATTTTGAAAAAAAAAATCTGTAAAAATAAAAAATTTTTGAAAAATTTCCTATAAAAATAAGAAATTATTGAAAAATTTCTTATAAAAATGAGAAATTTTTGAAAAATTTCTAATAAAAGGAAGAAATTTTTGAAAAAAAAATCTGTAAAAATAAAAAAATTTTAAAAATTTCCTATAAAAATAAGAAATTATTGAAAAATTTCTTATAAAAATGAGAAATTTTTGAAAAATTTCTAATAAAAGGAAGAAATTTTTGAAAAATTTTCTATAAAAATAAGACATTTTTGAAAAATTTCATAAAAAATATTAAATTTTTAATTAAAATTTTTTTATAGCAAAATGTTGTATCGAAAAATTTCTTTTAACAAATATTATATCAAATATTTTTCATATATTAATGTAAGTAATTCATATACTACAATATTTTTTTCTTGAACAAAAAATTACATTTATTTGATTTATAACATTACAATATTTTTATGTTTAATTTTATATGTAGGTCGTTTTATTTTCTATAAAAAAAGAAATTCATCAGGTCAATTATTTTCCTGTTAAAACAATTTGACACATAATGATGAGAGGAAAATTATGAGAATATACCAACATTTTTTGGTAATTTTTCTAAAACCACAAAAAAAAAACTGAAAAGCTCATCCTCATATCAAATATAAGACAAATGGCCTGACTTTTTTAAAATTATATATTTAGCACAAAACGAAAGAACTGATTCCTTAAACGATGTTCATTTTTTTTAAGTATAAAATATTATTTATTGACAATAAACTATTAACACACTGTGCAGTTCATGCATGCTCTCATGATGCATGCACCACATCCTAGTCGTCATCGCCATTATCATTCTCATCGTTGTCGTCGTCATCATCCTCATCGTCATCATGTGGGGGCATGTGAAGAAAGTAACAATAAGTAATGGAGTCACTACCTCCAATGTTTTCTCTTCATTTCATTTATCATGCAGTTCAGTTCAGTTTAGTCTGCATGTACGACTAAGTCTGATGACGACTGAGTTCGAATTTTTTAAGGAAACGTAAATTTTGAAGTTCATATAGTTTTTTTTCATTCTTCAGAGCTTTTTTGCTTTACAAAGGTCATCATGGTTTAATTGTTGATTTATTATGTTTTAAAAATTTGTCAACAAATCGTGGTTTATAAATTTTCTAAATAAAATCAACAAAAAATCCTAAATATAATAAAAAATTGTGTCATGTTCATGGCTGTCTTTGTTTCCATTTATTTTATTTTAATATTCAACTTTAATGTAATTTTTATTTCGAAATTTTCCTTTTTTAACATTTTTTTTTATTTCTATAAATTTCCTTTATCTCAATAATTGATCTTGTCGATTTTTATTTTGTTTAATTTTTTTTTTTGGATTTTTTTTTTGTATTTTAATTTAAAATCTTAGCCTTACAAATTTAAAGCTTATTTGCTTATTTTCGAGATTGATTTATGGCTTTCTTTGCTGTGATTTATTGCCAACCTAATTATTGTGTCACTTTACTAATTTATTCATCAAGTGTCTATTTTTTTTTGTTTTGCTTAAGTTGTTTTCCTTTTGGTTTATTTTTTTATACTTTTTTTTCGCTAACTCAGTTGTTAGACACTGTAAGGTAAAATTTTAGTTTTTTTCGAATATTTAATCTGGGATGTTGTGTCTGATATAGTCTTATTTTATTGTAAGTTGCATGCGCTTAGCAATTTTGTCAAAATGGGCGTAGCACAGTGATGGGATTTAACCCATCCAAGGCTCAATTGTCACCCATTGGTGACAAATGAGCCATTGGAAAAATGACTATTAAAGGTTGTTTGCAATTAAAACAAATTCCTTTCTACTAATTATTCTAATTTAAAATCATAAAAATTTGCAAAAAATAATTTATGATACGAACCTAAGCCCGACTCGAACTTACAACCTCCCATATAAAAATCTTGGTCCAAATAAAATTAATTTCTTTCGAAAAAATTTTATATTGAAAATTTTTCTTTAGAAAAATTTTATAACAAAAATTTTTCTTTAGAAAAATTTATTATAAAAATTTTTTTATACCAAAAATTTTCTAATGAAAATTTTTCTATAGAAGAAAATGTATAATGAAAATTTTTCTATAGAAAAAAATTTATAATTAAAATTTTTATATAGAAAAAATTTAATATCGTAAATTTTTCTATAGCAAAAATTTTATATCGGAAATTTTTCTATAAAAAACATTTTATATCGAAAATTTTTCTATAAAAAACATTTTATATCGCTAATTTTCCTATAGAAATATTTTATGTCGAAAATTTTTTTTATAGAAATATTTCAAATCGAAAATTTTTCTATCGAAAAATTTTAATTTAAAGTTTTTCTATCGAAAAGATTTTATTTTAAAAAATTTTCCTTTCAAAAAAAATTAATATCGAAAATTTTTCTATATAAAATATTTTATAACGAAAATTTTCCTATATAAAATATTTTAAAATTAAAATTTTTCTATAGAAAAAATTTTATAATGAAAATTTTTCTATAGAAAAAATTTTACAATGAAAAGTTTTCTATAGAAAAAATTTTACAATGAAAGTTTTTCTATAGAAAAAATTTTACAATGAAAGTTTTTCTATAGAAAAAATTTTACAATGAAAGTTTTTCTATAGAAAAAATTTTACTATGAAAATTTTTCTATAGAACAAATTTTGAATCGAAAATTTTTCTATAGAAAAAATTTTATAATGAAAATTTTTCTATAGAAAAAATTTTATAATGAAAATTTTTCTATAGAAAAGATTTTATATCAAAGATTTTTCTATAGAAAAAATTTAATATCAAACATTTTCTATAAAAAAAAATTTATAGAAAAAATTATACAATGAAAATTTTTGCATAGAAAAAAATTTATAATCAAAATTTTTGTATAGAAAAAAATTTATAATCAAAATTTTTCTATAGAAAAAATTTTATAATGAAAATTTTTCTATAGAAAAAAATGTATATTGAAAATTTGTCCATACAAAAAATTTTATATCAAAAATTTTTCTATAGAAAAAAATTTATAGAAAAAATTCTACAATAAAAATTTTTGCATAGAAACAATTTTATAATGAAAATTTTTCTATAGAAAAAATTTTATATCGAAAATTTTTCTATAGAAAAAATTTTATATCGAAAATTTTTCTATAGAAAAAATTTTATATCGAAAATTTTTCTATAGAAAAAATTTTATATCGAAAATTTTCTATAGAAAAATTTTGTAATGAAAATTTTTCTATATAAAATATTTATAACAAAATTTTCCTATATAAAATATTTTATAATAAAAATTTTTCTATAGAAAAAATTTTATATTGAAAATTTTTCTATAGAAAAAATTTTACAATTAAAAGTTTTCTATAGAAAAAATTTTACAATGAAAATTTTTCTATAGAAAAAATTTTACTATGAAAATTTTTCTATAGAAAAAATTTAATATCAAAAACTTGTCTATAGAAAAAAATTTATTGAAAAAGTTCTACAATGAACATTTTTGTAAAGAAAAAAATTTATAATCAAATTTTTTCTGTAGACAAAATTTTATAATGAAAATTTTTCGATAGAAAACATTTTATATCGAAAATTTTTCTACAGAAAAAATTTTATATCGAAAATTTTCTATAGAAAAATTTTATATTGAAAATTTTTTTTATAGAAAAATTTTATATCGATAACTTTTCTAGAGAAAAATTTTTCATTATAAATTTTTCTATGGAAAAAATTTTATATCGAAAATTAGTTTTTAGAAAAATTTTATATCGAAAATTTTTCTATAGAAAATTTTTTTTATTGAAAATTTTTATATTGAAAAAATTTTATATTGAACATTTTTCTATAGAAAAAGCTTTATATCAAAACTTTTTTTTATAGAAAACATTTAATATCAAACATTTTTCTATAGAAACAATTTTATATAGAAAATTTTTCTATAGAAAAAATTTTATATCGAAAATTTGTTTATAGGAAAAATTTTATATCGAAAATGTTTCTATAGAAAAAATTCTACATCGCAAATTTTTCTATAGAAAACATTTTTATCGAAAATTTTTCTTTAGAAAAAATTTTATATCGAAAATTTTTCTATAGAAAAAATTTTATATCGAAAATTTTTCTACAGAAAAAATTTTAATCGAAAATTTTTCTATAGAAAAAAATTTATATCGAAAATTTTTCAAAAGAAAAAATTGTATATCGAAAATGTTTCTATAAAAAAATTTTATATTGAAAATTTTTTTGTAGAAAAAAATTTATATCGAAAATTTTTTGTAGAAAAAATTTTATATCAAAAATTTTTCTATAGAAAAAAATTATTAACGAAAATTTTTATATAAAAAAATTTTATAACGAAAATTTTTTTATAGAAATATTTTATATCGAAAATTTTTCTATAGAAAAAATTTTATATCGAAAATTTTTCTATAGAAAAAATTTTATATTGAAAATTTTTCCATAGAAAAAATTTTATACCGAAAATTTTTCTAAAGAAAAAATTTTATATCGAGAATTTTTCTATAGAAAAAATTTTATATCGAAAATTTTTCTATAGAAAAAAATTTATATCGAAAATTTTTCTTTAGAAAAAATTTTATATCGAAAATTTTTCTATAGAAAAAATTTTATATCGAAAATTTTTCTATAGAAAAAATTTTATATCGAAAATTTTTCTATAGAAAAAATTTTATATCGAAAATTTTTCTATAGAAAAAATTTTATATCGAAAATTTTTCTATAGAAAAAATTTTATATCGAAAATTTTTCTATAGAAAAAATTTTATATCGAAAATTTTTCTATAGAAAAAATTTTATATCGAAAATTTTTCTATAGAAAAAATTTTATATCGAAAATTTTTCTATAGAAAAAATTTTATATCGAAAATTTTTCTATAGAAAAAATTTTATATCGAAAATTTTTCTATAGAAAAAATTTTATATCGAAAATTTTTTCTAAAGAAAAATTTTATATCGAAAATTTTTCTATACAAAAAGTTTTACATCGATAGAAACATTTTCGATATAAAAGCTTTTATATAGAAAAATTTGCGATATAAAATTTTTCTATAGAAAAAAATTTTATATCGAAAATATTTCAATAGAAAAAATTTTGTATCGAAAATTTTTCTATAGAAAAAAATTTATATTGTCTATTGAAAAATTTTTATATCGAAAATTTTCTATAGAAAAATTTTTATATCGAAAATTTTCTATTGAAAAAATTTTACATCGAAAATTTTTCTATAGAAAAAAATTTACATCGAAAATTTGTCTATAGAAAAAAATTTCTAAAGAAAATGGTTCTTTTTTGGTACATGACTTATAGTTAAGTGGTGGCCTATTATCACCAAATTTTATACACTGGCTGGTATTCATGTAAATCATTTTTGTGATTTAGTGGCCATAGCTATAATAGCTTTTAACTGGCGTTGGTGGCGTTTGAGAGATTTTTAAGAGTGGTTTTTATATGAAAGCTATAGTCAAATATGGTCCTATTCCTTTTAAATTTGTATATACGGAAATAGTTGCATAAAACTTATCTGTTCTTAATTAAGTTGTCATAGCTTTTTTAATACTATCCAATTTGTCAATATAAATGTGATTCCCGAGGCGGTGTGATATTGGAGCTTTATTTAAATGTGATCCCATTTCGCCCATTTTTTTCATTATATCGAATATCGAATACTTTTGCAAAACGTGGTCTTTTTAGCTCTTTTAGTGAAGGCGCTATCGCGTTTTGATTTGGAATACAGACGGAAACCAGTATCTTTTTTGTATTTTTGTGTTTTCTTAAGTTTTTTGAAAGGGTGCTATGGTCAAATGGTGACCAAGTGTGACTAAATTTTGCTCACTGGCTAGCATTGGCATTAAACTTTATTGTGCTAAATTAAATGGCCAAATGATGAAATTTATTAGCGTATTTTAGGTGAAATTCAGGCTGTTTCCGTAAGTATTTTGTATAGGAGCTTTGGTTAAATGTGAACCGATTTCGATGAAATTTTATGTGCAATCTAGAATTTATATGGAACTTTTGTATACTAAATTTTATCATTATGTCTGTTTTAATTTGTCATTTATTGGCAAAAAAACGATTAACCTGGGCATGGTTATGCGCAAGCTATAGTCAAATGTAAACCGATTTCGCCCAATTTCAAATCCAAATTTCAAAATTTTTCAAGAAATGAAGTATATTTTTGCCAAGTTTCAGAGGCCTAGCTCTTTTTGTTGAGGCCCTATCGTAGCTTTAACAGATAGACGGACAGAAAGACGGAAAGATAGACAGACTTACAGAAAGACAGGCGGACATCGCTCAATCGTCTTAGAATTGTACCAGGATTCAGAATAGACATCAATTTTGGTTTTTGAGCAATATTAATATCAATGGAATGACAATCTCAATATACGCCCCCATTTTTTTTTTTTTTTATGGTGGGTATAAAAACCTACGCCCCTGACTTTTAATGCCTAACCAAACGATCTAGTTAGTTGGATTTCAAATTAAATCATCAATCACTAAAATGATGGCTTCAAGTGCAATTTTTCCATTTTTATTTAGTTGTTTTACGAGATGAAATTTTGTCTAAGTTTTATTGAAATAATGAAGCCACCCACCCACAAAGTTACAAACAAGTAAGCAGTCAAAACGTTTTAAGTAAAACAAAAAATATACAAAACTATGTAAAGTCAAATATACTTGGAAATTCAAATTATTTTAATATTATATAAAAAATTTCGTTGAATTTCTGTTAGAAATTTTTACTTGACTAAATTCAACAAAACAAAATTTTTTAAATCTTAAAAATTCATTTGAATGGCTCATATACATATACATATATAACAAAAGTGTCCTAAAAGATGATTCCACTTTCAAAATAATTTTATTTTTTATTTTTGTTTTAAACTTTTATTTTTATTCATAAATTCATTTCAACTTCGACTGTTGTAGTTTTATTTCAGGAAATATTGCCACATCTATTAACACGACTAAATCAAATATTTAAAATGTGTCAGTTTTACTTTTTTCTAGTGAAGACCCAACAGGTTCAAGTCATCCCATAAATAACACAAGACATATCTGTCTAATGTTGTAAAAGAGCAAATATTGTTTATAAAAATAAATCAAGTAAGGAAGTACAGTCGGTCTGGCCCGATTATATGTCACCCTTCATCACTAAAGTCGAATGTGAGTTAATTTTTAACACATTTAATTTTTTTATTTAAAGCTAAGATAAATATTTGAAGAATTTTGTCAATATTAAACATTTTCTCGGGATGTAATTGGGTATAGCTATTGTCTGGCGTCTCCAGCTACCAGGTAAGAACTGTATCCAATTCCTACTCTAACCTTCCGTGGTACATCCTGGTAATATGAGCAACCTAGTTGAAGATGCGGCAACAACCCTTGTGGGATTCTAGGTCAGGGCTAATATGAGAAGGTGTTATCTTAAAGCCATTCCAAAGTATTTGGTCTAAGGGTCTAAGATAATTTTACATGGTAAAGTACGATATGTAAATTGGGTCCGTAAGTGAGCGTTTGTCTCAGATCGAGCGGCTCGCTATACAAGCGTGGCTCCTGTCTTTGGACTCATCACATGTCGACTTAGCACTAACGATATTTTAAGCATGGAAAGAAACAACTTTACAGAATATACTACTCCAAGGGGTAATCATGCAAGAAATCCCCCTACTACGGCAGCTGGCACAAGGATTTTGGAGGTGCCTAATCTATGCAAGAACATTCTTATGAATGAAACCAATTATATTCTAAGATGTCGGACTATAAAACCCACTATAGGCAAGAAGGAAAGTTTGAAGTTTTCAACATGGAACTTGCGCAAGTTATACGAAACTGGCAAATTAGAACAGCAAAGGCGTGAAATGTTGCGATATAAAATTGATTTGCTGGCGATGTTAGAAGAAGGATGGGCAATGGCAAGTGTGGAGGGAAAATCCTGTATTTATTTACTCCGGTAGTCAGGAGAGCATAGTAGGGGTGTGGGCTTTCTGATAACTCAAAGAATATCTAAAGCCATGATAGCTTGGTATTCTGTCAATGAGAGACTAATGGCAATAAAACCTAAGACTAAAGCTCGAAATTTGATAATTATCAATGAAATCCAATCTAAAAACGATAAAGATGGATTTTACGATGTACTTAGCAGTTGGATGATTGGATATAATTGTGATATTACTATGATACTGGGCGACTTTGAAGCCAAGTTAGATTCAAACAACACCAGTTTGGAACATTACATTGATAAACGCGGTGTCAGAGTAAGGAACGATAATGGACTGATCGAACTATGCTGCCAAAAGCAAAGATTATTATTGTGGGTGGCAACATTTTCCTCATAAATAATATAACCTGGATATCCCCAAACGGCGTTATTAAGAATCAAATATGATTTGATAAACTCTAAGGGACGATCATCCATTCTGATAGCAAAAAAGACGAATTTGACGATACATTAAGCAGTTGGATGAACAGTAATGTATATAATTGTGATGTTACCATGATACTGGGCGACTTAAACGCCAAAGTAGGCTCAAACAATACCGGTTTAGAACACTTCGTAAGCACGGTGTCGGAGTGAGAAACGACAACGGGAAAAGATTAATCGAACTATGCCGTGAAAGGAAACTGATTGTAGTTAGCAAAATTTTTTCTCATAAGCTCCACCATAAAGCAACTTGGATATCGTCGAACGGCGTCACTAAGAACCAAACTGATCACATCAACTCTAAGTGGCGATCATCTTTACTTGATGTACACTCCAGGCGCGGAGCAGATATAAACAGCGGCCACCATTTAATTATATCTAACGTTCGACTGAAAGTAGCGGCTCTGATTTCTGAAACGGCAAAAGCCGATCGAAAAATTGATGTTGGGAAATTTGAATCAGAGCGACATCGAAATGCCGTTACTAGTTCCATAAGGAAACGACTTCCAGATGTTGTTAACAATAACGATGCTGATATTAACGAAATTGCAAGGTATGTCGCTCAGACATACAATAAGGTTGGTCAACAAAGGTAAGGCTACAAAGACCATAAAAGGCTCACCGAAGCAATATGGAATCTAGATGAACAACATAAAACCTTAATAAATACAATTTTAAATGCAAACGTGGATGCTGATGTGCTTAGTACAACATACCGTGACCTATCCAACAGAATAAAAAGGTCTGCAAGGAGGGACAAGAGAATGTGGGTAGATGAACAAGCTAGCCAAGCTATATCGGCTGCAAGTAAAATCGACATGAAGATCTTATACAATATATTTAGGACGTTGTGTGGCAAACCTACCTACACCAACTGTTCCATCTTGAGTACAAGCTGTACATTTCTCTCAATTCCGGATGAACAATTAATACGCTGGATGGAACACTTCCTGAAATGAAGGTATACTAGCTGCCGGAAAGCGACTAACCACTGCCAGGGCTTGAAAGAGTATCTGTAACTATGCCAACGATATTTTTCGAGTTCGTGCAGTTAAGATGGTTTTATCGAATCTTAACATAAACAAGTCTTACGGGCCGGATGGTATTCCAGCTCTGGTCTTGAAGCAGTGCTTTTCGTCCATTAGCAAACCATTTCAGTACCTTATACAATGCCGGTGAATTTCCTATGTGTTGAAAGGTTGCTAATGTAACGCCAATCCCTTAAAGGGGTGAGGCTAACAACCCTGAAAATTATCGAAGAATAGCAATCTGTTCAGCACTTTCTAAAGTAATGGAGAGTATGGTAAATTGCCATTTGGTTAAATATTTCGAGTCTTACAACTTACTAAGCGGCCGTTAGTACGGATTTCGTATGGGGCGCTTTACGGGGTTCTACTAGCATTTTTATCAGCAAAATGATGCCTTTCCATTCACCAAATTTTTCAAAAGTAAAGTTGTGGCTCTAGATATTTTCAAGGCGTTCGATAGAATGTGGCATGGTGCACTTTTATCAAAACTTTTTGCTTTTGGTGTCTGTAGTACCTTCTCTCGATTTATATCGAGCTTCCTCAGGAATCGCACTATAAGAATTGTTGTAGATCGGGTCTCATCAAACGAGTTCAAGATCAATTCAGTGGTACCGCAAGGCTCTGTTCTTTCTCCTACTCTATTTCTTATATTCATTAAAGACCTTCCATGTCAAAATTCCAATCCTATCTATTCTTTTGCAGATGATAGTAACATTTGTCATTCGTATTCATTTAATCATAGACCGGATCTTCCGCAGATTGTGGCTATGATACAAAACATGAATGAATCATTAAATCGCGATCTCGAAACCGTTTCCAAATGGGGACGTGTAAATAGAGTAGACTTTAATGCACGCAAGATCCAGTGTTGTATGCTTACGCATAAACGCTCAGTAGATCACGTTACTTCATCTATATCCATGGATGGTGTAAATATTCAGAAATCAGATGCTCTTGATGTTCTGGGCATGAGAATTCAAATGTAATGTCCGTTGGACTAAGCACATCTTTCAAGTGTCCAAAAAAAAAAAAAAAAAGAAACATTCAAGTGCCTAGATTTTCGTAAGAGAAACTTCACTCCAACTGATCTTCTAAAAACTTACACCATCTATATCCGATCAGAAATGTAATACAACTCTTATGTATAGGCCGGTGTTTAAAAATCTATTTTGGAGCTGCTGGACCGCCAGCAGGGGAGGGCGAAAGTGCTTATCGGTGACAGTAGAGTATCTAACTCTATTGACTCAGTGGAGCACCACCGCAATGTGGGTTGTATAACACTGTTCTATCGGTACTACTTTGGAATGTGTTCTAGCGATATCAGGGACCTTGTTCCCGGAATCCAAAGATTCTTATGCAGCACACGTCAATCCTTTAGATCACATGAATTTGTGGTTGATTGTCCAGTGAACCGAACAACACGCTATAGAAAAAAATCGTTCTTTAGCCGTACAGTACGTATGGGGAACTTATTTCCCGCAGAAGTTTTTCCTGACAGTTGTTACATAGGAAAATTCAAATCAAACACTATTTCCTCTTTCCTCCTTCCCACAACCTATTTTCCTAGTTTAAACACAATGCATAGCATAAGTAGGGCTCATACCATGAGTGCAGTAAGAATAGTTCTGGAGCAATGTAATGAATTCCGCTCCCCCATTTAACTAGCGTTTATCGGCTTTATGAAGGCCTTCGACCGTGTCAACAGGAGCTATCTATGCAGAACTTTAGAAAATCGTAACATGCCAACGAAAATTCTGAACTTAATTCGGGCAATGAACATGGATTTCAAATGTCGGGTCCTTCACAAAGGTTAATTGTCAAAACCGTTAGAAGTCGTAGACATCGTATTATAATGCGCACAGCTCTAATGATAGACACGGTATCCAATGGACACTAGAGCGTCTCGACTTATATGGGGAAAAAATAAAGTTCGCCGTACACCATCGAATATAAAGCATTGCTATGAGACAGTTTCGAAAAAATTTTTTTAATTTTTTTCGTCGCACATTGGGGTCGCCAAAATACATTTTTCGTTATATCTTCGGCATTTAAAGTCGGATCTCGAAGTGTGATATATCGATGTTTTTGTCTCAAGGAGGCCAACATTTTTCTTTAATAGTCATTATCCTTGGGTATCCGGTTATAGTATTTATCTATCAGACCCCTGTTCCTACCACCCTAATGTACCACCCTAATATTAGAAAATTAAAGCTCTTAAAAAATCGTTAAACTTTTACTAAGGAAGTTTTTCGATTTTTCAAACCGATCTATTACAAACAAGGAATTTCTTATTTTGCCGCACATAGGGATCGCCAAAATACATTTTTCGTTATATCTTCGGCATTTACTGTCGGATCGAAGATATAACGAAAAATGTATTTTGGCGACCCCAATGTGCGACGAAAAAACTTAAAAATTTTTTTTTCGAAACTGCCTCATAGCAATGCTTTATATTCGATGGTGTACGGCGAACTTAATTTTTTCGAGACGCCCTAATGGACAAAGCTAAGGGCACCTTCAAGAAAACACCAATGCTATCACGCGGCAATCAGCTGTTTTTTGATTTGTCAAATTTGAAGCGGCAGTGGAAAAAAGTAGAACAAAGTTCTACTTTTCCGCGAGGCAGAGTTTTTCAGTGCTGCCAGTTTTAATTATATCCTACTCAAATATTTTTTATATGAATAATTTTGTAAACAAACTCACATTTTATGTACTGGCAATGCTACGGCCGCCCGCAGCCGCATGCCGCGTATATTGGCCTTGTACCTTATGGCGCGAACTCTACGACACACATCAATGTGGATAACGAGGTTACTGGATGCGAAAGTACCATTAATTATCTTCGTAGTTTGGTATCTACAAATGCTGGTACCGACGAGTATATTAAATCGCGTATTAATAAAATCTGCATTTGGAATTTTCCAAGCTATTTGGAAATATCGGCAAATATCAACAAGAACTAAGCTACGAATGTCAAGTTCATATTGTATTACGGTTGCGAAACTTGGAAACGCCCAAATGTCAACGATAAGCGCCTACAAACTTTTGCAAACAAATGCTTGCAGCAAATCCTTAATATATGGTGGCCGAATTGCGTAAGAAAGAAGATCTACTAAACACGACAAAAGAACTCCCTGCTTCTATAGAGGTATGTCAACGGAAATGGCGGTGGATAGGCCACACACTTCGAAGGCCAAATACCAACATTGCTCGACAAGCGCTTCGTTGGAATCCACACGGAAGCGGCCGTTGTGTTGGTGCACCTGCTAGAACGTGGAGAAGGTCAATTGAATTGCAAACTATTCATGGAATGACGTATGCCTAACATCCCGCAATAGAGTTCGATATAAAATTATGGTTGAGGCCCTACGTTCCCCTGTTAGTCAAGGATAATAGAAGAATGAGTTAGCAGATCTATAAAATATAGATATTGGCAAAATAAAAAGACTTTTGAAACGATCCGGAAGGAGCCAGAGAAAAACATTTGTTAACTCAATGGTCTTCAAAATCTTAGACCCCCACAAAAACGCTTTCATAAAAAAAAAAACCCTTCCAATAATCAAACAAAGAATATCTCCTATGACTTAAAAGACATCATGTAGCGTAAAACGAACATCATAACAAATAACATAACTTGTCTAAAAACAACATAACTGAGCTGACAACTGAAATGAACCAACTTTAAAAGAAAACAAATTGAAATCATGCAACAAATGTTGCCACAACAAAATCATAAAATACCAACTGACAAACTCTAAACTAAATGATTTTGTAGTAGAGAAAAAAAAAACTGCAACATATTAATGGTTCAACTCCATTATGAATGTTACTCCTATATTTGTTTTTTTGAATAAAGATTTAATTCGACAACAAAATTTAACTTCTGGTTGCGTTGTAGTTGTTGGTACAACCAACTAAATATTTCTTAAAAAAACCAAAAAGATCTCAACATTAAAAGCAAATGTTGATGATGCGAAATGAGATGCTTTAGATGGTGGTGATGGTGTGATACTCCACTCATTGATGCGCCACCATTATTAAGCAAAATAACAAACAACTACTAGTGTTGCAGAGTGTCGTTTATGTTGCACAAACGTAACGAAATAAAACAACTAACTAAAACTAATGTGCTGCAACTTGTTTGAAATTGTGACCTCCTACTAACTTACAGACATTAAAACTGGCTGTGCTTCATTTTCGACAAAGTCGCGACTTCGTATTCTCATTCACACAAAAAAAAAAGAAGAAAAAAAAAAACAAGACAAAACTGTTTTAGAAACATAAAGACAGATGGATAGACAGATGGAAGAATGGACAGACAGACGGACGGACTTATATTAAACATGATGGACAGACAAATGAACTGAACATACACAATCAGTAGACAAGATTCATATTAAAATCAACATAAACATTATTTACATCGACAACATCATTCTGAAATCTGTTCATAAACATCCAAAGCCAAAGAGGAAGGACAGTCGCATGGACGGACGGACGGACGGGCAGAAAGACTTGGAGGTTAGGGGGAATTGTATGAACGAATATGCGAAATACTCGCTTTAACTTTAACATATTTGATAGACTCCTAACATAAACACGTACAAATTTGGTTGCACGTTTTTGCACTATTTAGAAATTTATCTAACACCTGCAACATGATTTCAAACATTGTTGATATAAAAAAAAGACTCACAGATACTAACTCTTCTACTATTCGCAATTTTTTTCTATGTATGTTTTTTAAGCCAACTTTGCATATTTTATACCAGAAACATCTTAACATCTTTAAAGTAACACATTTGATAGAATCAAAAACAACCACAATTTGCAAAACGGCAGCAGCAGCATTAGCATCAGCAACAATAAGCAACCGCATCAACAAAACATCAACAACATATCATTCAAAATGACAGTTGTAGATAAAGATTAACTTTTATTTCTATTACTTAAGTAACGCTTTAAATTTAAGCTTTAGATACTTCTAATGTTAAGCTTTCTTTTAATCATAATTTAAGGCCGCTGTAAAAGTGTCAGGTGTTGGGATACAGGTACTTTATATATTTAAACAAGTAAGAGTGTTATATTCGGCTGTGCCGAATCTTATATACCCGCTATCAAGTTGTGTTAAATTTAGAAACATATCTCATATATCTACAAGGGTGCAGCTATTTCAAAATCTGGACCAAAACTGAAAAAATCGCTAAGCTAATTGGTATTGTTGGTAAAACCTTTGGACTAAATTCGGTTGCCGTAGCTTTATAGTTCAACATTTAAAAATATTTTATTGGTTTCCCCAGTATTTACTTCGATCAAAATTCGGTCTCATAACCGGGTATAGTTTTACATTAATAAGTTGTTAAATACTTTTCGTTTTTTTCGTGAAGTTTTTTAATAGTTAATAGTAATACGGCAGGTCCATATATTTCGTTAGGAATTCCTAATGCATTCATCATATATAAAGTCTGGGCTGAACATTGATTGATGCCTATCTAATTTCATAGGTGCAATCTTAATATAATGAATGTACCTCCAAATCTTTTTGATTGCAGATAAAAAAAGGGGATGTTATATATATAAGAATTATAGCCAAAAGTTGACCGATTGTAACAAACTTGTACACACTGGCTGGTATATATATACAGAGCTTATTCTTGCAAAATTTAGTGGCCATAGCTATTATAGTTTCTATAGTTTAATAGCTTTTAACTGGCCTTTGCTAAAATTTTTTATTTTCGTAAGTGTTTTTTATATAAAAGCTAAAGTCAAATATGGACTGATTCCTACAAAATTTGATAAACTGATCAAAAATTGCATACAACCTCCCTATTTTAAATTAAATCGTCATAGCTATTACAATTGTATTCAATTTATCAGCATAAATGTGTTTCGCGGGGCGGGGTTATATGGGAGGTCTTACTTAATTTGAACCAATTTTGTCCATTTTCAACACACATATTTTTCAAGATATCCAAAATACTTTTGTTTAATTTTGTCCCTCTAGCTCTTTTCGTTAAGGCGCTATCGTGCTTTTATCTGACGGACAGACGGACATAAACAACCTTTTCTTTATGTATTTTTGTGTTTCCATAAGTTTTTTATATGGGAGCTATGGTCAAATGGTGACCGATTGTGACAAAATTTTGCACACTGGCTGGCATTGACATAAGACTTCTTTGTGCTTAATTTAGTCTTACTAGCTCTTATAGTTATGGAGCTATCACGATTTTATCTGACGGACAGACGGACATAAATCCCCTTTTTGAATTTTTGTGTTTTCGTAGGTTTTTTATAAGGGAGCTATGGTCAAATGGTGACCGATTGCTACAAAATTTTGCACACTGGCTGGCATTGATATAAGACTTTCTTGTGAGAAATTTAGTGGTCATATCTGTTATACTTTTAGATTTATTGGTATTTAAGTGTATTTTAGGTAAAATTTAGGCTGTTTTCGTAAGTTTTTTGTATGGGAGCTATGGTTAAATGTGAATCGATTTTGATGAAATTTTGTACGCTGCCTAGGGCTAATGTAAAACTTCTATATATTCATAGCTGCTATAATCATAGCTGCTATAATTTGTCATTTATTAAAAAGTAAGCGATTAGCCTAGACGAGGTTATATGGGAGCTATGGTCAAATGTGAACCGATTTTGCCCAGTTTCAATACCAAAATTTTCTGAGAGATGAAGAATATTTTTACTAAGTTTCAGTGAGCTAGCTCCTTTCTTTAAGGCGTTATCGTGATTTCAACAGACAGACAGACTGACGGACAGACAGACGGACATCGCTCAATGGAATTTCATAAGGATTCAGAATATACTTCAATTTTGATTTTTGAGCCAATATTAAGGAAATTACAAACGGAATGACAATCTCAACATACCCCCCATTCTTTTTGATGGTGGGTATAAAAAAATCGATGTTTTATTAATAACGCCATGTAGTTAGAAATCGACATTATATAGAAAATAAATGCAATTCATCTCATTTCCATTTTAAATGAATTCAATATTTCCGTCTTTTTTCAGTATTTTACAAAAGTCATCTGCTTTATGTGTTTCAGTTTTTCTTTCCAGGGGTTTTCAATTAAAAATTTTGCTTTCAAAGTAATACAAAAACTAGGTTAGGTAAGATAAGTATTTCTGGTGTTCTGACATACTTAGACTATGAAATCCATTGCGTTACCACAAAATACATAAATCCGAAGACACCTTTGGGCTGCTCTAAAGATGCCCAAACCAACCAGGCATAGGAAGTCCATACCACCAGAAGCCGAAGAGTTTTTGTAAATTTCGTAAATATAACGATCATTAATGAAACTCGAGAAAATGAGTATTAAAAGCATTCATTTGGATTTGGATGTTAGCAAAGTCGATTGCTGTTAATTTATAGGATGGTAGGCACAAAGAGAACATAGAAAATATCAATGTATTGGCGATTTTACAAATAAAGAGACTAAGAACAAATAAATATTTTCTTGTACTCTTTTGCATATGTTTTGTTGTTGAAAATTCCAAAAAAAAGCGACAAGAATCTCATTCATTGTCTGCTATAGTATTTTAGTTTGTTTTTTCTTTTAGGTTCGTGTTGGGTAAGTGAAAATGACGATTGGTGCTCGGCCCCTAGCGGCTAACTTGCCTATCATGGATTGTTCTAGAGAACCAAGAAATATTATCTCGAGTATTGTTGCCACTACACTATTAAATATTTTTGTAAACATTGTTTGAAATAAATGTAACCGAATTTTTCGAAACATTTTCGAAATTGTAATACTAAACAATTTTAGATTTTTATACTTTTTCAGATAAAACAAAAATATTTTTGACACAAAAATTTTTTAATAGAAAAATTTTTGATAACAATAGATTTGTTCCCGTACTCTAACGAAACCACCCAGAACAGCCCGAAGTTGTCAGAAACTACACAAAAAACAACAATTTGTATTGAAAATTTTGTACAGGAACAAGTTTGTGTAAGTTTGGGTTGTTTCGGCAAAGTAAGGGAACACACATAATATATTTCTTTGGAAAATTTTTCGATAGAAATTATTTTTTAAAGAAAATTTTTCATTAAATATATTTTACTGTTAAAATTTTTAATAAAAATATTTTTCTATCGAAAAATTTTCTCAAAAAATATTTGTCTATATAAAATTTTTTTATAGAAAAATTTTCTACCAAAATATTTTTCTGTAGAAAAATTTTTTATAACAAAATGTTTGATAAAAAAATTTTCTATAGAAAAATTTTTTTTTTAATAAAAAAATTTTCTATAGAAAATTTTTTTTTAATAAAAAAATTTTCTATAGAAAAATTTTTGAAAAAAAAATTTTCTATAGAAAAATTTTTGAAAAAAAAATTTTTATAGAAAAATTTTTGATCAAAAAAAATTCAATAGAAAAATTGTTGATAAAAAAAATTTCTATAGAAAAATTTGATAAAAAAAGAAAAATATTTAATAAAAAAATTTTCTATAGAAAAATTTTTGATAAAAAATTTTCTATAGAAACATTTTTAATAAACAATGTTCTATAAAAAAATTTTTGATAAAAAAAAAATTATAAACAAATTTTCTAAATATTTTTTTTTTAATTTTCTATAGAAACATTTTTGATAAAAATATTTTCAAAATTGTTGATGAACAAAATTTTAATAGAAAAATTTTTGATAAACAAAATTTCAATAGAAAAATTTTTGATACATAAATTTTCTATTAAAAATTTTTGATACAAAAATTTTTTTATACAAAAACTTTCTATCGAAAAATTTTTGATACAAAAATTTTGTATAGAAAAATTTTTGGTTTTATCAAAAAAATTTGTATAACAATAATAAGTATTTGTTATAAATTGGGATCTTTGTGCAATACACTACAATAAAAGTTTTTACTTAAATACCAAAATTTTTTTTAAAAACTCCTTTTTAAAAAAAATTTTAATTTTTGAAATTACCTATAGAAAAATTTTTGATAAAAAAGTTTTCTATAGAAAATTTTCTATAAAAAATTTTTGAATTGAAGAATTGTCTATAGAAAAATTTTTTATAGAAACACTTTTAATAAAAATATTTTTTTAAAATATGAAGTAGAAGATTTTTTCTTTTTAAAACATTAGAACTACTTTTAAAAAAAATATTTGTATTAGTAAAAAGCACAAAAAACTGCAACTCTGCCGGCGATTTGTTTGTTGTGTTCTCTTTGTGCCGACCTCTGTTCATAATTTATTCTAGATTCGCCATTCGAGACACACGACTTCTGAAGGCCAATATGTTAAGCTATTCGCCGCGTATAGTTACCTAGTACAATTGAGCTTTTTCTGACTCCTCATTTCGACTACTGTGATGTCAAGGTTCTTGCATCTCTAGGAAATTCCGTTCTTCGCACTTCATAATGTTTCACAAACAGCCATGAAATGTTTAACTTTCAACAAGTTTAAGAGGCACTTCAACTGGAAACACTGTTTCTAGACAATAATGTCAATGCCTCGGCGGAAATTGTCTCAAATGCTATTAACCTGGGAACGAAAACGTTAATCCTAGTGACAAATGTTTCGATTAACCCTAAGTAAAAAACTTGGGTCATTCAGATGCAGTCTAATTTCGAGAGGTAGCATTCAGTATTAAGTAAAATCCAGTTACTGATTTGAAACGTTAACAGTCAAGACGTACGTATGCCAAAGTATTAGACGTGCGAAAGCTCTTGTGGCTGCTCGGGGCAGCAGGAGTTTCTGGTCGTTCGTTAAACAAGTTAAGAATAATGTTAGTTCTATAATTTCTTCTTTTAAAGCAAGGCTGATCAACGCTCGCGCATCCATTATATAGCCTTTACAGTACCTTATACCATGTCAGTAAATTTCGTCGGTGTTGGAAGGTTGCTAATGTTTCGCCAATCCCTAAAATGGGTGAGGCTAATAACATTAAAAATTGCCGCCCAATAGTTAGCAATTTCATCTGTACTCTCCAAAGTTATGAAATATATGTATGTTGAACTCTCGTCTTGTTAAATGTCTTGAGTCTAGCAATCCACTAAGCGACCGTCGGTATGAATTTCGTAGTGAGTGCTCTACAGGTAACCTACTAGCCTATCAATCTAAGAAAAGTGGCTATCAATACACCATTTTGGCGAAAGTACAGTTGTGGCTTTGGATATTTCCAAGGCGTTTGATAGATTGTAGCAGGAAGAACTTCACAACATATTTCTTTTGGTGTCTGTAATAACTTTTCTCGAATTATATCGGGCTTACTTAAAGATCGCACTATACGAGTTGTCATAGCTAGGATCTCAATAAACAAATTCGAGAATAATTTAATGCCACCGAAAGGCTCTGTTCTTTCTTCTACTCTATTCCGAATCTTTAAAAACGACCTTCTATATCAAAGATCCAATCCTATTTTCTCTTTTACAGATGATATTAACATTTGCCACTCATATTAATTCAATCATTAGGGCACAACAACATACCTGGTAACTCCACCGCGGACAAACTTGCTAAATCCGGTGCTCTCCTGAGTCAGGATAGCATCGACCAATTTACGGGCTTACCGCTATCCGCCTGCAAATCAATAATTAGGCAATCACTTTATGCGTCAGCGCAGAACGAGTGGTCTTCGGTAACGAACTGCTCCATATCTAGGCAAACATGGCCCACCTACAACACTAAACGTTCAAATATCTTGGTAACTTTACCCCGTCATAGACTTCGCAATCTTATCTCGACTCTAACAGGGCACTGCGTTTTTGGTCTTCATGCCAGAAGACTTAATCTTCAATTTTACGACTACTCTCGCAGCTGTCACAACATAGAAGAGGAGGAGACAGTGACTCATCTTCTCTGTCACTGCCCCGCCCTCTCGACCCCTAGGGATCTCAATTTGGGGGCACCTTTTCTAAATGATTTATCGGATCTAGCAAGTATTATATATATATATATATAATTCCCCGACAACATTCCAATTGGAACAAGGGGTACTTCTCTCAGACAATGAGCTGCATCCGATTCTATTTTTAGACTCATTGAAAGGGACCTACGTTTTAACGCCGGCTCCGAACGGCAAATGCATTAGTTAGAGAAGTTTTACATAGCCTAATACTCAATAACCAGTGGCTAGCTGAGTTATGAGGTGAACCGCCGTTTTTTTGAAAATTTATTTTTTCAAGTGAGTGTGGCCAGGGATCGAACTTGGGCCTCTGGTATGCAAGGCGGATGACTAACCTGCTATACCACGGCGGTTCATTGTAGTATTGACATTCGTAAAATAGACTCATTTATCAGGGCTTCAGGATGGCTTGATCAGCCTCTCACTGATAGCCTGGAGTAATTGCCTTTGTTCTTTTCTTCCAGTCTATCCCTTGCAGGCAACACAAAGGGACCGCTTTTTGTACCCAAGTGACGCTGACCTACATCGGCTGCCTGCCTAACCTAACCTAACCTATTAATTCAATCATATACCAGGCCTTTTAGATTTTGGCGCTATAAGGCAAAACATGAACGAATCATTAAGCTGAAATTTAGAAATACTTTCAGATTGGGGTCGTAAGAATAGAGGTTACTTAAATTAAGTGCGGAAATTTCAATATTTTATGCCTAATAGGTTGGGAAAATATTGAGAAAGTAGATCCTCTTGATGTTCTGGGCTTGAGAATTCAATGTGATGGACGTTGGACAAACCAGATTTTTCAAGTGCTTCGATAGAAATTGCACTTCATATGAAAGTGTAATAGAACTCTCATATAGGGCCGTTTTGTCTCTACTACTTTGAAATGAGCTCTAACAAAATCGAGAACTCGTTCAGGAAACTTTAACTTTCAGCACTCAGGGGATGACCCCTACTTATGCTATGCATTGTGTTGGAACTAGGAAAATAGGTTGTGGGAAGGAGGAAAGAGGGAGTAGTGTTTGTGGACATTAGAT
Source organism: Stomorhina lunata (assembly GCA_933228675.1). Taxonomy (NCBI): domain Eukaryota; kingdom Metazoa; phylum Arthropoda; class Insecta; order Diptera; family Rhiniidae; genus Stomorhina; species Stomorhina lunata. The sequence goes on along the minus strand of OW121740.1, from coordinate 45,526,186 downwards.
TTGAATTTTCCTATATTGCAACTATCAGGAAAAACTTCTGCGGGAAGTGAGTTCCACATACGTACTGTACGGCTAAAGAACGAATTTTCTCTATAGTGTGTTGTTCGGTCCACTGGACAATCAACCACAAATGCATGTGATCTAACGGATTGACGTGTGCTGCGTAAGAATCTTCGGGTTTCGGGAACGAGGTCCCTGATATCGTTAGAACACATTCCAAAGTAGTACCGATAGAACAGTGTTATACAACCCACATTGCGGCTGTGCTCCAGTGAGTCAATAGAGTTGGATACCCTACTGTCACCGATAAGCACTTTCGCCCTCCCCTGTACGCAGTCGAGAAGCTCCAAAATAGACTTTGAAGCACCGGCCCATACATGAGAGTTGTATTCCATTTTTGGTCGGATATAGGTGGTGTAAATTTTAAGGAGATCAGTTGGAGTGAAGTATCTCATACACCGTTTTAGAAAACCTAGGCACTTGAATGCTTCTTTCGACACTTGAAAGATATGCTTAGTCCAACGGACATCACATTGAATTCTCATGCCTAGAACATCAAGAGCATCTGATTCCTGAATATTTACACCATCCATGGATACAGATGAAGAGTAACATGATCTGCCGTGCGTTTATGCGTAAGCATACAACACTGGGTCTTGCGTGCATTAAAGTCGACTCTATTTACACGTCCCCATTTGGAAACGGTTTCGAGATCGCGATTTAATGATTCATTCATGTTTTGTCTCAAATGTTACAATCATCTGCAAAAGAATAGATAGGATTGGAAGTTTGACATAGAAGGTCGTTAATGAATATAAGAAATAGAGTAGGAGAAAGAACAGAGCCTTGCGGTACCCCTGAATTGATCTTGAACTCGTTTGATGAGACCCCATCTACAACAACTCTTATAGTACGATCCCTGAGAAAGCTCGATATAAATCGAGAGAAGGTATTACCGACACCAAAAGCAACAAGTTTTGATAAAAGTGCACCATGCCACATTCTATCGAACGCCTTGAAAATATCTAGAGCCACAACTTTACTTTCGCCAAAATGGTGAATGGAACGGCACCATTTTTCTGATAGGAATGCTAGTTAGTCCCCCGTAGAGCGCCCCCTACGAAATCCATACTGGCGGTCGCTTAGTAAGTTGTAAGACTCTAAATATTTAACCAGATGGTAATTTACCATACTCTCCATTACTTTGGAAAGTGCCGAACAAATCGCTATTGGTCGGTAATTGTCAGGGTTGTTAGCCTCACCCTTTTTAGGGATTGGCGTTACATTAGCAAGCTTCCAACACATAGGAAATTCACCAGCATGGTATAAGGTACTGAAGAGGTTTGCTAATGGACGAGCTAGCGTCGAAGAGCACTGCTTCAAGACCAGCGCTGGAATACCATCCGGTTCTGAAGAGTTGTTTATGTTGAGATTCGATAAAACCCTCTTAACTGTACGAGCTCGAAAAAATATCGTTGGCATAGTTACAGATACCCTTTCAAGCCCTGGCAGTGGTTGGTCGCTTTCCGGCAAGCGTGAATTACTTGCAAATAATTCAGCTAGAAGGTTGGCTTTATCAACCAGGTTGGTAAATACTTGGTCATAATTCAAAAGAGTAGGAATTGAAGAACTAGCACTATTCTTAACTCTTTTAACGAATGACCAAAAGTTAATTGATCAATAGATAGAACAACACACTACAGAGAAAATTCGTTCTTCGGCAGTACAGTTCGTATGTGGAATTAGCTTCCCGCGGAAGTTTTTCCTGTCAGTTTGAATACAGGGAAGTTTAAGTCAAATGTCCACAAACACTACTCCACCTATCCCTCTCCCGTAAACTATTTTTGTATTGAAATTAATCAACCTATCCAACTGAACAGCTCAGAAGATGGGAGCTAAACTTGGCAGAACCTTTTCATGGTTCATCACATATAGGCTCTGGATTCCAGTGTAGAATGTTACCCTATCCATGGTAAGTTTTTTAAACCTAATGACATCATTTAAGGTATACCCTAGTCATATACCTCAAATGATGTCATTAGGTTTAGAAAACTTACCATGGATAGGGTAACATTCTATACTGAAATCCAGAGCCTGTATGTGATGCCAGGTGGAAAATAAATAAGTATATTTTTTTCGAACATTCGAGAGCTCAGATAGATTGTGCAGAAACGAGTACCCAAGATTAGAAATAGTTGGGCAGTGCAGAGAAGGCGTTGTAGGAACTTCTGCATAAGTCATTGCTCTGAATTTGAGTCTCCTTAAAATCAGTGTTCTGATCGAGGAGAGCACCAGTTTTGGCTTGGTTGCCCAGATTAATGTTACCTGATACATTATGATAACTGCGTACCCAGAAGAGTTCTAAACTAACTGTTTATCTCATTCCCGGCATTTACGAGTAAGAAAAGTTATCTTTAAGAAAAGTTATAATTTGGTTAAGGAATAAATGGCGGCTTGACTGTCAAAACAGTAACGAATATCCCTCATCGTCTCTAGTAATAGAATAGACACCTACAAATTTAGATTTACACGTTTATATTTAAGGAGCACAGCTATAAAATGATTTGGAGTTCCTGAAAAGAAACAGTGAAGTATCCGTCGAATTGTGGTTTGGGAATGCACTAGTCAAGATTGTTGGGATACTTTTTAATTAATCCTGGACCAAAATTCGATTGTTCTTAGCCTAATAGCTGAGCTAGGGCCTATGTTTTATTTCATTAACTTAACCCGAGCCACTTAGAATAAAAGATGTGATCTTACTGGAAACAATTGGAGCAGAGCATCTGAGCATCTAAGCAAGAGCGCCATACATATGCTTGATAACCTTCTCGAAATAAGCAGCGAAAATTCTGTAAGTGTTACCTGAGGTTCCCACTGACAAACAAAGTGCAATATCTGCTTTAGACACCATAGATTGGGTGTTTAGGCTCCTTGACAACTAAAAGTTCTGAATGACCCCAAAATGTTTGTTGTGGCATGTGGGCACGAGTTCAACCTATCCAGTTTCGGAAGGGTATATATTATTATATTGCATTTCTAAAATATAGCTCAAGTTACGTTTTAAAGGATCTAATTTCCAGTTAATTGGAAATGCTCCAGCTGGTTAGATTGGCAAGAGCGACTTAAAGACGCCGTGACAAAGTGTTAAGATTTTACCTTTGGCCTTCAGACTTGGTTTTAAATTTACATTAGGGCAACTAAAAGTATAATTATGAGTAAATATATTGGACATACACTAGGACAACAATCCCCGATATAGTAGGGCAGTATGTGAAGGGGGCATTTCTCTAACACATGGAAGAGACAAACAGATCTTTAACCAGCAACAGCAACTATCGATAGAGTACAATGTAAAATTTTTATGGCAAAGTTTATTTAATCGATAGAGCAAAAATGTTAATAGGAAATTTTATGACACTTTCAGTTAAGCAGATTGGGAATCACTATATTTCAAAGGGAAGTATTATTAGGTTTAAATGTGAATGAAAAATTTGTTAACTCTTCGTTAAATTAACTTCAAATCATATTGCAACAAAAAAATGTTTGCATTAAATCGAAAATTAACTATTCATAAAATCTCGGTATACTTCCCCCCTAAACCCGTGTCTTCTTTAATGATCATTTTGACTATTATTTGCCATAAGTTAAAAGCAAATAAACGTTATGTTTGATTTTATATCTAGGATATTTATACCCTTCACCACCATAGGTGGAAAGGGTATTATAAGTTTGTGCTGATGTATGTAACGCATGGAAATATTTGTCTTAGAACCACCTTTTAGTATACCAATAGGCTTAGAATCACTTTCTGAGTCGATTTAGCGATGTCCGTCCGTCCGTCCGTCTGGCTGGCTGGCTGGCTGGACCCCCATGTAAACCTTGTAATCAAACTACAGGTCGCAATTCTAAAGATAATTTGATGAAATTTGGCACAGATAATTTTTTTGATAATGGGACCATGGCTATTGAAATTGGTCAAAATCGGTATATTATTTTTGGTACCTCCCATAGGTCCCACTTCCCGGAATTGCTATATTGGCCACAAATATCAATATGAAATTTAAAACAGATACTGCTTATGTAAATTTAAATCACTGTATCAAATTTCGTTGAAATCGGTCCACATTTGACCATAGCTCCCATACAAACTCTTTTTCAAAAACGCACTAAATGAGACAAAAAATCACTAAAACGCTCGTAAATCTAAAGATAATGAAAATTTTGAGTTTATTTTTTGCATACATACCCAGTAAAACTTTTCATTACCAAATAATGAGTTAAACAGTTAAACTATTGAACACAAACTACTTACTCATTCGCTGTTTAAGTCATTACATTAACATGGGGAAGTCATTGGAGGCAAGTACTTACCAATTGCAGAAAAGTAATGACTTGGGTAAGCAATTTGAAAGCAACAACAACAACAGCAACAACTTTTTTGTTGTTGTTTTATTAAAAACATATATTTTTAAACGAAATACAACATTTTTTTTATGATCCCATGGGGGCTCGAACCCAGACCCTCCGACTGATAGGCAGAGACTCTTCCACTGAGCCACTTCATATGTTGAAAACTTAGCAGCTTATAATTAATATAAACAATTTTTATTTTTAGATCCAAAATCATGTGAAAATAACTTTGTTTTTCCCTACTTTTTTTTTTTTGCTTTGTTGTAATTTTTGGAAAAATATTTTTATACGATTTTTTGTAATTATTTTAAAACTTTTTTAAAATTATTTTAAAACTTAAACAATTTTAATCTTCTTTTTTGTATAAGTTTTTACATAAGATTGACTCTTACTTATTTAAATGTTGCAACCTGTTAAGGTCAAAGTCCGAGCATATTTTAGAATTCCATGGATTTCGTTCTTGTGCGAATATTCTCCAATTTTATAGGCCAAGCTTTGAAAAATGTTCCTCGACTTGGTCTTTCTATCGAAGTTTCGGACATCCTCCTCTAATATTAGGTAGTGGGACATTTCAATTCTAATTTTATCCTCTTTATTGTATTTTTTTTTTCAAGAGAGGGTTACTAGCCCGTAATCCTAACCCATTTTTATCGATCTTATGGGACAACTCTCGGAACATGTTAACTCACAATATTAATGGGTGTTAAACTAGCTCCCCGGGTGATATCATGAGGAGGTGTGTGTCCACAGTTGAGATAAAGGATGACCCAGATAAGTTGGGCTTACCAAGTTAAGACCAATTAGAATCGTGTTTGGTGTTCAACATCCCTCTACATAATCGCAATTGACTCATGATGGTATTTTTTCATTAACGTGAGTTAGTTTTACAAATTTTTTTTACAGAAGATAATATTTAAGTTCTTAAAATTCAAAAATCATTTAAAAAGACTCTTTTTATAAAAAAAACTAAAAAAAATTGTTGCCCTTGGTGGGATTTGAACCGGGGCCATTCAGTTTAAATTACCATCTTAATTACAAATAAGTACTTCTGTAATAACTTATTATTTATTCGGATGGTATGTTGTAGTCGTTACAAGGTAACCAGTTATCAGAGTACTTGCCATTACCAAAGTTTTGCTGGGTAATTTTTGTAACAACTGTAATCAATTTGCCAAATTTCGAGATAATCGGTTCACATTTGACCCCAGCTCTCATATAAGTACAAATGACGGAAACAGCTTAAATATATAAGTTTTGAGTAAATGTTTGTATGATGGCCAAATTTAGCAAATATTTGTCTTTATACAGGAAAAAAAACACCTTTGACCTTAGTGGTGAAGGGTATCGTAGGGTCGGGCTTGACCGACTATAGCACTTTTTTACTTGTTTTTATCTGAAATCAATTCTGCCTGTATAATTTTTATCTTTCTTTTAAAAAGTTTTTATTTCCATTTGAGAAAATGACGTTGATGTGTTAACGTCGTTTTCATGATTTATGATTTCTATAACGATTTATTTGTTAGACGTGTTTCACTGTTTTTTCTGTTGCGACTTTTTCGATCTAACATTTGAATGAAAATAGCATAAATTTGTGTTAATGTTTTCATTAATGTTGTTTTTTTTTTTTTTTTTTTTTTTTTGTTTGTCAGTTCGATCGTTCCCTCTTCTTTGTTGGTTTTGTGTCAAAATGAAACATTTTTTATGAATATTTTATTAGATGCAAATTTTTGTTTAAATTTAAAGATATTTACTAAGCGGATGGAAGGAAACCTGTTGAATGATTGTGTCATGAAAGTGATGGATTTTAAATACATAAAATATTTATATGGATGAATGGATGGATGTTTGATGAGTGTCATCAAGTTGGGAACGGATGATAAATGTTTTAATGTTTTCGTTTTGATAGTATTTGTGGTAAATGCAAAATGGATGGTATTTTGTTTGGAGATTAGGAAATAGGTGACTTGAAGATGGTTTGTGATAGCTTCAAATAAATAAAATGATTTAAAGCAGTGTATCTACTTATACCAACTGTGTCCTTACAAATTAAGCAATTATTTTTATTTTAATAAATTAAAATTACTTAAAAAATTTTGGTAACTTAACTCTCATACATGTTCTATAGCCACCATAAGATATTTTTCATTAATATTCAGATTGATTTACTATCGCTGGGAAAACATATAAGGGGTAACAAGTTATTAAATTGATTAACCTTCCCAGTAAAACTTTTCATTACCAAATAATGAGTTAAACAGTTAAACTATTGAACACGAACTACTTACTCATTCGCTGTTTAAGTCATTACATTAACATGGGGATGTCATTGGATGCAAGTACTTACCAATTGCAGAAAAGTAATGACTTGGGTAAGCAATTTGAAAGCAACAACAACAACAGCAACAACTTTTTTGTTGTTATTTTATTAAAAACATATATTTTTAAACGAAATACAAAATTTTTTTTTATGATCCCATGGGGGCTCGAACCCTGACCCTCCGACTGATAGGCAGAGACTCTTCCACTGAGCTACTTCATATGTTGAAAAGTTAGCAGCTTATAATTAATATAAACAATTTTTATTTATAGATCCAAAATCATATGAAAATAACTTTGTTTTTCCCTGCTTTTTTTTGCTTTGTTGTAATTTTTGGAAAAATATTTTTATACGATTTTTTGTAATTATTTTAAAACTTTTTTAAAATTATTTTAAAACTTAAACAATTTTAATCTTCTTTTTTGTATAAGTTTTTACATAAGATTGACTCTTACTTATTTAAATGTTACAACCTGTTAAGGTCAAAGTCCGAGCATATTTTAGAATTCCATGGATTTCGATCTTGTGCGAATATTCTCCAATTTTATAGGCAAAGCTTTGAAAAATGTTCCTCTACTTGGTCTTTCTATCGAAGTTTCGGACATCCTCCTCTAACATTAGGTAGTGGGACATTTCAATTCTAATTTTATCCTCTTCATTGTACTTTTTTTCAAGAGAGGGTTACTAGCCCGTAATCCTAACCCATTTTTATCGATCTTATGGGACAACTCTCGGAACATGTTAACTCACAATATTAATGGGTGTTAAACTAGCTCCCCGGGTGATACCATGAGGAGGTGTGTTTCCACAGTTGAGATGAAGGATGACCCAGATAAGTTGGGCTTACCAAGTTAAGACCAATTAGAATCGTGTTTGGTATTCAACATCCCCTACATAATAAAAATTAACTCATGATGGTATTTTTTCATTAACGTGAGTTAGTTTTACAAATTTTTTTTTTACAGAAGATAATATTTAAGTTCTAAAAATTCAAAAATCATTTAAAAAGACTCTTTTAATAAAAAAAAAACTAAAAAATTGTTGTCCTTGGTGGGATTTGAACCGGGGCCATTCAGTTTAAATTACCATCTTAATTCCAAATAAGTACTTATGCAATAACTTATTATTTATTTGGATGGTATGTTGTAATCGTTATAAGGTAACCAGTTATCAGAGTACTTGCCATTACCAAAGTTTTGCTGGGTTGAAACAGTATTTTTACTGCATTCGATAAACTTAAAAAAATCAAACACGTCTTCAACACTTTTCTGATTTAAGGTTCAATTTAGGTAAGGAATATTGTTTCAAATGTTTGCAGTGCAAACTTTGCATATCTATTGAATCAAAAAAGCTCGAAATAAAATTAGTAATGAAATCGACTAATATGAGATAAATTTCAAATACGTGTTTTAAGTATGAAACACAATTGGAACGAACGACCAATTTTTCGCAACGAATATTCGTCGTTAGAAATAGAACATATGGCTTTATATGAAATTGCTCACAATAGATGCGTACGACCAGCGTTACCGCTGACAAATTTGAAAAAGTCGCTTTTTAAAAAAAAAGTCGCGCTCAACAAAAAAAAGTCACACTTTTTTTATAACATTTTTTCTTAAACAATAAACAAAAAACCATAAAACAATTCGTACTTGAAAAGATATTATATATAGGCAGAAATCAAACAGTTTTAATTCCTAAGAAACCGACTTTCAACTCGAATAATTTTTGTACTCTTAGGTGTACGGAAAATCTAATTACAGATTTGAACTCCTAAGACTTCAAGCAAATTGAACACAAAATTTTAGTAGCGCAAGTTTGCACTTCTTAGGTGTAAATGACGAAATTTTAAATTTCTTAAAATTTAACACCTAAAACCAAAAGCGCCAGAAAAATAATTTTTTGCTAAAATTTTATGAAGATTTTAAAAATCGCGCAAAAAAGTATATATTGCTTTTAATGGTTTTAGATAACAAACTGAGACCAAATCATATAAAAGGTATGAAAAAGATGTCATTTATAACCGATTTGCATTAAAATTTTGCCAAAAATACCTTTATAAGCTGAGACCGCAAAGGCTTTATCTAAAAACATTTTACTGAAGCACATCGCGAATTGAGCACAAAATTGGTCAGGAATGGTGTTAAAAACTTTCTGCATCTTCGAAGAGCATGAGGGTTGTTGGGAAACTTCATCATCTTCTGACTCTGAACTTGATTGTATTTTAAGTGGTGTTTCACCTGCATAGTTTCATTAATACTCTTTCTTTTTGCTCGAACTATAAATTTAAAATATTAATGAAATAATGACAAACGAACAAAACCAATATTTTTGTACGTAACTATGCGGGAGTTGTCGAGATATCGGCTCTGCCGCCAACATTTATTTGTTTTAGTTTTTTATTGTACAAACAGATTTTTCAAAGTGATGGTATTTATACTTAAGTTAAAATCATTTAAGGGAATTTTAGTTGAGATATTGAATACGGGCTAAAAATAAAAATTTTAAATAATTTTGTAAAAAGGTGTCAAAAGTCGCACACAATTCAAAAAAGTAGCAAAAAAGGGCCATGGAAGAAAAGTCGCAGGTTGCGTCGCAGGCCACCTGAAAAAGTCGCAAATTGCGACTTTAGTCGCATAACGGTAACGCTGCGTACGACGAAATTCGTCGTGCGTATCGAATAATGCGATAGGTTTATTTCTATTTCATACGCAGACGAACAACGACTAAACTGGTTTAGAGTGGCTGTATTTCTATTTCTGTTGTAAAATATTAGAAATGATATGTGTTCTTGTAAAATATGGTCACCTTATAAATTGTAAACAAAAAATAATTATTTTAAATAAAATTAATTAAAAATATTCTTCTTGTGAAAAAATAAAAGAATAAAATGAAAAAAATTTCAAGTTTTGTGAGTGTGCGACATTTACGAAAGTGTGAGTAATTTGTCCAAATGAAAAATCGACAAAAATGGCGTCAACAACATATATTCGTTCCAAATGTGTTCAATGGACGAATGTAGAAGACATATTTTTAAAGCCGAATTCGAATAATTATTCGTGAATTTTCGAAGAAAAAGAGCAATCATATGAAAACATCGGAGAGCTAATTCGAAAACAACACAATATTTTCAGAAAATGACATGCTTTTTAAATTTTTTTTTATTGTTTTTGTCAAATATATTTGTCAAATTCTGACAAATATTTTTTTTGACAAAAATATTTGTCAAGATCTGATTTCCCATTAAAACGGGAAATTTTGAAAATTTCCCATAAAAATGGGAAATTTTGAAAATTTCCCATAAAAATGGGAAATTTTGAAAATTTCCCATAAAAATGGGAAATTTTGAAAATTTCCCATAAAAATGGGAAATTTTGAAAATTTCCCATAAAAATGGGAAATTTTGAAAATTTCCCATAAAAATGGGAAATTTTGAAAATTATCCATAAAATTAGGAAATTTTGAAAATTTCCCATAAAAATGGGAAATTTTGAAAATTTCCCATAAAAAAGAAAAATTTTGAAAATTCCCATAAAAAAGGTAAATTTTGAAAATTTTTTATAGAAATGGGAAATTTTGAGAACTTCACCCAAAAAGGGGAAATTTTGAAAATTTCCCATAAAAAACGGAAAATTTTAAAATTTCCCATAGAAATGGGTAATTTGAAAATTTTCCATAAAATGGGAAGTTTTGAAAATTTCCCACAAAGAAGGGAAATATGGAAAATTTCCCATAAAAAAACGGAAAATTTGAAAATTTTCCATAGGAAGAGAAATTTTGAAAATTTGAAAATTTCACATTAAAAACGACAATTTTCCGTTTTTTATGTGAAATTTTCAAAATTTCCCTTTTTATGGGAAATTTTTAAAATTTCTCTTTATAACAGGAAATTTTCAAAATTTTCCTTTTTATGGAAAATTTTCAAAATTCCCCTTTATTATAGGAAATTTTCCAAATGTCACTTTTTTATGGGAAATTTTCAAAATTTCCCATATTTATTGCATGTTTTCAAAATTTCCCATTTTTATGAAAAATTTTCAAAATTTCCCATTTTTATGAGAAATTTTTAAAATTTCCCATTTTTATGAGAAATTTTCAAAATTTCCCATTTTATGGAAAATTTTCAAAATTTACCCTTTTTTTGGGAAATTTTCAAAATTTCCCCTTTTTTTGGGAAATTTTCAAAATTTCCCATTTTTATGGAAAATTTTCAAAGTTTCCCTTTTGATGGAAAATTTTCAAAATTTCCATTTTTAATGGAAATTTTTAAAATTTCCATTAATGGGAAATTTTTAAAATTTAAATTTTATGGGAAATTTTCAAAATTTCCATTTTTATGTTAAATTTTCAAAATTTCCCATTTTTATGGGAAATTGATCATTTGACATTTGAAAAAATATTTATTTTCAAATCATCATCAATTTGAAAGTAAAGGTTGGATTAGCTGAACTTAACGTCTAACTTAACGTTTAAAGATGTGCCATATGATTTTGACATAATCAAAACAAAATATTTGCCGCTTAAACAATCTGCTAATTTGTAGCCGGTATTATACTTACCTGTGAACCGCCGTGGTATATCAGGTTAGTCATCCGCCTAGCATATCGAGGTCCCAAGTTCAATCCCTGGCCAGATCCACTTGAAAAAAATAAATTCAAAAAAAGCGGCGGTTCACCTCATAACTCAGCTAGCCACTGGTTATTGAGTATTAGGCTAAGTAAAACTTCTTCATTTGCCGTTCAGAGCCGGAGTTAAAACGTGGGTCCCTTTCAGTGAGTCTAAAAATAGAATCGGATGCAGCTCATTGTCTTGTTCCAATTGAAATGTTATTTTGGAAATTATTATTATTATTATAATTACCTGTTTTGTAAAAAAAATGTATTAAAATAGATAACACTCTGATACAGTGAAAATACACTCGGAACGAAACCAAGCTCAACCAGTAGAACTCGGTTAGATCATTTTACCATTTTTAAAATTTTCGATATACCCTCAAAATCGAAAGTTATCGATAAAAAACGATTTTTTTGGACTTAGCGGAGAAAAGAAGGCTTAACTGAGTCATTTTTACATCGATTTTAAATTTTCAAATGTGTTTCGACAGAAAACAAAATAGGCTTTCACTTCGTAAAGACCTTTTTTTAACATGACCAATTTATCATAAAAATATTTTCCGCTGAAGTTAAAATTTTATTTTTTTTTTTTTTTTCGTTTTTTTCAACTTCGGAAGCTTTTTTTTCGTAAAATTTATCAGAAGACCTAATATATTTTGACATAAAAAAAAAATCATGGTTACCATTTTGTAAAACAAGAGTACTTTAATTAAAATCGGAAACATATTAACAGAGATATAACAATTTTAGTAAAAAAGGTGAATTCAGTATTATTTGTATATTAGAAAATTGTCTATACAATACTACGTTAGAGTGTTTTTTCAACTTTTTTCGAAAGTAGAGAAATGGCGGTCGGATTATTAGGCATTCGGTGAAAAACTTCAAATAACAAAATTTAAGCCAAATCGGACTACGTTATCACGTGGCGCCCAGGCCATGAAGTTGAAAATTGCGTTTATAAGAAAAAATATGGCCAATTTTTTAGTTCTTGCAAAATTTAACTTTTTTAGTAAACATTTTAACAAAGTGTAAACATTAATTCATAATGTATACTCAATTAGCTTTTTATCTACGTAAGTAGCGTATAAATCGGCTAAGAATTTTTTTGAGTTATCGGAAATTTTCATAGAAATTTTGGGTCCTTGAAGACATCTATTTGATTTTATGATATTTGTTGATGGAAAGCAAATTGGGTCTAAATTACAAATTAACATTCAGATTTTGTCAAAAAGTTAAGCTTATAGGTCAAAATTTGCAAAAACCGAAAAATTGCAAATTTTTCTGGCCGGCACTCCTTGAAATTCGAAAAAAGTGACTTAAGAAGTTAACTAAAAATTCTTCTTTTGTCTTTTACGGCTATATAAACTGTCACAGTCAAACCGAGAACGGCAATAGAGGCATAAATAGAGCTTGGACATTATGTCGTACTTCTTTGTTTCTATTCTTTTTTAATTTCATTCATAAGCGCGTATAAATATAAGTACTTATACGTATATAGTACGTTAATTAAACTGGCCCTTTTACAAAAAAAAAACTTATATTTTTTTTAATTCGCTGTTTATTTAAATTTAAGTAATCTAGGTTCTCAAAATATTTAATGCACTTTTCAAGTAAATATAAAAAAGTTTGGCATTCCTAACAAAATACTGCGAAAAACGGCGTCCCAATGTGAAAAAATCGAAAAAAAAAAAAATAAAAATTTAAATTTGTTTGAAAATATTTTTGTGATAATTTGATGAAATAAAAAATCTTTTTTAACAAGAAGAAAGCCTGATGTCTTGTCTGTCTTAAACCGTGTTAAAATTTCAAATCGATAAACAAATGACTTAGCTAGGCCTATTTTTGTTCGAGAAGACCAAAAAAATCGTTTTTTATCGATAACTTTCGATTTTGAGGGTATATCGAAATTTCTAAAAATGACAAACTGATACACTCAATAAGACCTATCGTTTGATATAGGTTTCCTTAAAAGTGTATTTCTTTTTCCTCAAAATGTATCAGTGTGTAATTTTTGAAATATATTGAATGAAAAATTTATTACAAACTTTAGTCATGCAAATTCTGCTATGGTTTCAATATAATTACAGAACTACCCAGCAAAACTTTGGTAATGGCAAGTACTCTGATAACTGGTTACCTTGTAACGACTACAACATACCATCCGAATAAATAATAAGTTATTGCAGAAGTACTTATTTGTAATTAAGATGGTAATTTAAACTGAATGGCCCCGGTTCAAATCCCACCAAGGGCAACAATTTTTTTTAGTTTTTTTTTATTAAAAGAGTTTTTTTAAATGATTTTTGAATTTTAAGAACTTATAAATATTATCTTCTATAAAAAAAATTTGTAAAACTAAATCACGTTAATGAAAAAATACCATCATGAGTCAATTTTGATTATGTAGGGGATGTTGAATACCAAACACGATTCTAATTGGTCTTAACTTGGTAAGCCCAACTTATCTGGGTCATCCTTCATCTCAACTGTGAACACACACCTCCTCATGGTATCACCCGGGGAGCTAGTTTAACACCCATTAATATTGTGAGTTAACATGTTCCGAGAGTTGTCCCATAAGATCGATAAAAATGGGTTAGGATTACGGGCTAGTAACCCTCTCTTGAAAAAAAGTACAATGAAGAGGATAAAATTAGAATTGAAATGTCCCACTACCTAATGTTAGAGGAGGATGTCCGAAACTTCGATAGAAAGACCAAGTAGAGGAACATTTTTCAAAGCCTATAAAATTGGAGAATATTCGCACAAGATCGAAATCCATGGAATTCGAAAATAGGCTCGGACTTTGGCCTTAACAGGTTGTAACATTTAAGTAAGTATGAGTCAATCTTATGTAAAAACTTATACAAAAAAGAAGATTTAAATTGTTTAAGTTTTAAAATAATTTTAAAAAAGTTTTAAAATAATTATAAAAATCGTATAAAAATATTTTTCCAAAAATTACAACAATGCAAAAAAAAGCAGGGAAAAACAAAGTTATTTTCACATGATTTTGGATCTAAAAATAAAAATTGTTTATATTAATTATAAGCTGCTAAGTTTTCAACATATGAAGTAGCTCAGTGGAAGAGTCTCTGCCTAGCAGTCGGAGGGTCTGGGTTCGAGCCCCCATGGGATCATAAAAAAAAATTTTGTATTTCGTTTAAAAATATATGTTTTTAATAAAACAACAACAAAAAAGTTGTTGCTGTTGTTGCTTTCAAATTGCTTACCCAAGTCATTACTTTTCTGTAATTGGTAAGTACTTGCCTCCAATGACATCCCCATGTTAATGTAATGACTTAAACAGCGAATGAGTAAGTAGTTCGTGTTCATTAGTTTAACTGTTTAACTCATTATTTGGTAATGAAAAGTTTTACTGGGAATGTATTAAAATATATAATTTTTAAAATATATTGAATGAAAAATTTACTACAAACTTTAGTCATGCAAATACTGCTATGGTTTCAGTATAATTACAGAATTACAAATATTATTTTGAGTTTTTACAATATATTTTTTTTATTTAAGCTTTTTTCCGTATCAATACATTGACAACACTCTTAATTTATGTCACTTAAGAACTTAAGAATTTTCAAGTTTTAACAGATTCCGACATTAAGGTAAAGTGGCTGCAGAATTCACTAACTGCTCTATCTGCTTTACACGCAATAGAAACGATCAGCTGTGACGTTCTGTTAAGGTAGCCGTTAAGTTCAACTAATCCATCCTAAAAATTTTTTTCTTACTGGATACTTAAGCCAATATTTTGCAGATTATCAAAGGAATGGCAATCTTAATATGCCCCTCTTAATAAAACTCGGTACAAATTTAAAATCAATCTTTATTTTCTTAACACTAATTTACGAAATTTTTTTGCATACATTCCCCTTTGAGGCCAAAAGGCCTCAATGATGAAACAAATAAAACATACAATCACCATGAATAAAAACATAAAAGCCAGCCACTTTAAATCTTCCAGTTTCATAGGTTCGAAACCATATGCACTACTAGAATCCCTTAAATTGATAGTCTTCAACTTAACAGACTCCAGAAACCCCAAAGTTTTCCAATGGGCTATAAGACCAGCTTCCCTAACTTGACTGATAAGAGCATTCATGACCTCCTCATAGGGCGAGTTATAACGCAAAGGCAATTGAAATGATTGTGTCTTAATCATACAAATATTCGTTAAATGAAAACGAGGCTTGGAAAAATATTGTTGTTGTTGCTTGAAAAGATCCCACTGTGCCGATGGAACTGTATATAAATAGCGTTTATCGAAGTTACGACGTAAGACTGTAAATTCCTCATAGGTAGTTATAATTTTGATAAATTCTTTAAGATATTTGGAAAGATCTGTGGCATTAAATGCCTTATATTCATCGGCCATCAAGGCAATACGACTCCCAGTTGCTCTTATATCATCTATAGAGTTGATGGAAGGCATATTGGGGGGACTGGTGTTAAATGTTTGCAAGTTGGCGACATATGAGGTATTGAGGACAATACCTCCTAGACAGGTAAGCATTATAATTAGTCTTCTTATACCGGTAAAAGATGTATAGGTTTTAAACGGTTGACCTAATAGGCCATTAAATATATGTATATTGAAGATTATTTTAAGTAATAGAATCTTTTTCGGATTTTTGAAATTGGTAGCAGACCAGACACAGGATAATGAGACTAAGGTAATTAATATCATTATTAGGGTGGCGCTATCATATATTATCAGATAAAACTGGTAGGCCGGTATTGAGTTGCCTACTGGCGCCATCAGACACCAGTCCGTATAGTCATAGGCTTTTGTATAGGTCAAGTTTTTCTCTGCCTCAAATAATGCCAATTCGGTAGAAATATCGTAAGTACCATTTGCCACAAAATCTGCTGCTGTAGTCCAAAGCAATGTTCGATTTATATTAGGCCACTTTAAGGTGGCATTTATTTTTTTGGGCCAATATATTAAAGAAATGTCCCACTATGCCTCCCAAAATTAGTGTGTCGTTATCTTTTTCCAAAAACAAAGCATCTTGTGCTGACATTGCTGGTAATCAATTGGATCGGGAAACCTTTTATGTTTTTGACTTGATCGGGAAAGAAAACATCTGAGGTATTAAAAGGTCATTTCTCAGCCACAACTTGAAATTTAGGAAAGGCTGTAATTTTGTTTAGGTTATAAAATTTTGGCCGGGATTCCTTTTGAATTAGCATTACGTTGAGGACCATGTTATCGAAACAAAATTTTAAAATATTTTCTTTGTACTTTTTGGATACAAATGTTCCAGCCATTAAAATTTGTCTAGTTTTTAAATTATCCTTTAATATATTCCACAAGTCCCTTAAAAGTTTCTTATCCTTGCCTTCAATTCCGCACAAATGTACCAAAACCAGATGCTGCGGATTAAAGTTATTAAAAGAATAGTTTGAGCTGTGGACTTTGAGATTAATTACAGGAGATCCACTTTCTGTTATCAATAATTTTAGTATCTTATCCGCATTGTATTCAAATTCATTATCAAATTTATTATCTGTATTATCTCTTATATAGAGAATTTGATGAAAATATCTTTCTTCTTTTATTGACTTTGTCATCAGTAATAATTTGTTATAAAATTCCACTTCAAATGCTAATATTTTCAAAAATCCTACAAGTAAAGTTGATATTGTTGTAGCGTTAAAGGACATTGTAGTACTAATATTTGCCTGAGTTTAGATTGATTAGTTTCTATAACACTTATTTATTAGGAGGAGTTTACACGGTTAGTACTTTACATAAAACATATAATTCTTGTATGTAAGAACTTGTGGTCGAATATATCCCAGCAAAACTTTTACCAAATACTGTAATAAAAGCTAAAGTATTATATAGAAAATGCATGCTCATTCCCAGTAAGAAAAAAGGTTTATTCTCAAATTGAGGATGATTTGAAAATAAATATTTTTTCAAAGGTCAAACGTTTGATACTGATTTGATACTGATTTAAGAATAATAGCGTTCTCAACAAAAAGGGGACTTTTTTCTCAAATTGAGAAATGCCTTTTTCTCAAATCATTATCAAACCTCATTCTCAAAGGTTTTTCAAATGTGGATATCATCTACATGTGGAACGTAAATAAAATGGCGTAGTATTTTCGATATTTTTGAGTTTGTTTATTTTGTTTTTGAAAACGGTAAAAACAAGTAAGAGTGTTATATTCGGCTGTGCCGAATCTTATATACCCACCATCAAGTTGTGTTAAATTTAGAAACATATCTCATATATCTACAAGGGTGCAGCTAATTCATAATCTGCACCAAAACTGGAAAAATTTTAAGCTATTTGGTATTGTTGGTAAAACCTTTGGACTAAATTAGGTTTCCGTAGCTTTATAGTTCAACATTTAAAAATATTTTAGTGGTTTCCCCAGTATTTACTTCGATCAAAATTCGGTATCATAACCAGGTATAGTTTTACATTAATAAGTTGTTAAATACTTTTCGTTGTGATTAATATGCAGTTAGGCTAAACACATTAATAATAATACGACAGGTCCATATATTTCGTTATGAGTTCCTAATGCATTCATCATATATAAAGTCTGGGCTGAACATTGATTGATGCCTATCTAATTTCATAGGTGCAATCTTAATATATTGAATGTACCTCCAAATCTTTTTGATTGTAGATATAAAAAGGGGATGTTATATATATAAGAATTATAGCCAAATGTTGACCGATTATAACAAAATTTTACACACTGGCTGGTATATATAGAGAGCTTATTCTTGCAAAATTTAGTGACCATAGCTATCATAGTTTCTAATTTAATAGCTTTTAACTGGCCTTTGCTAAAATTTTTGGTTTCCGTGAGTGTTTTTCACATGAAAGCTAAAGTCAAATATGGACTGATTCCTATAAAATTTGATAAACTGATCAAAAATTGCATAAAACTTCCCTATTTTAAATTTAATCGTCATAGCTATTACAATTGTATTCAATTTATCAGCATTAATGTGTTTCCCGGGGCGGGGTTATATGGGAGCTGTAACTAAATTTGAACCGATTTTGTCCATTTTCAACACACATCTTTTTCAAGATATCCAAAATACTTTTGTAAAATTTTGTCCCTCTAGCTCTTTTCGTTAAGGCGCTATCGTGCTTTTATCTGACGGACAGACGGACATAAACAACATTTTCTTTATGTATTTTTGTGTTTCCATAAGTTTTTTATATGGGAGCTATGGTCAAATGGTGACCGATTGTGACGAAATTTTGCACACTGGCTGGCATTGACATAAGACTTCCTTGTGCTTAATTTAGTCTTACTAGCTCTTAGTTAAGGAGCTATCACGATTTTATCTGACGGACAGACGGACATAAATCCCCTTTTCTTTTTGAATTTTTGTGTTTTCGTAAGTTTTTTATATGGGAGCTATGGTCAAATGGTGACCGATTGTGACAAAATTTTGCACACTGGCTGGCATTGATATAAGACTATCTTGTGCCAAATTTAGTGGTTATAGCTGTTATACTTTTAGATTTATTGGCATTTAAGTGTATTTTGGGTGAAATTTAGCCTGTTTTCGTAAGTTTTTTGTATGGGAGCTATGGCTAAATGTGAACCGATTTCGATGAAATTTTATATGCTGCCTAGTGCTTATCTAAAACTTCTAGATACCAAATTTTGTCATCATAACTGTCATAATTTGTCATTTATTAGCAAATAAGCGATTAGCCTAGACGAGGTTATACGGGAGCTATGGCCAAATGCTAACCGATTTTGCCCAATTTCAATACCAAAATTTTCTCATAGATAAAGAATGTTTTTGCTAAGTTTCAGTTAGCTAGCTCTTTTCGTTTAGACGTTATCGTGATTTCAACAGACAGACAGACGGACATAGCTCAATCGTCTTAGAATTTCATAAGGATTCAGAATATATATATCGTTTTTGATTTTTGAACCAATATTAAGGAAATTACAAACGGAATAACAATCTCAATATACCCCCCATTCTTTTTGATGGTGGGTATAAAAATGTTAAGAAACAAAGAATTTTTAATCTTGACATTTTTTAAGCAAGATTTTATGGTCAAATATAGATCAATTTTAAAAAATCCGAATGAAATAACGAATTTCTTTGAAATGCAAGGCCATTCCATTAAAATATTTTAAACATTAATTTTTTTTAACATAAATAATTTTTTTAATGTTTGAAAAAAATTTGAAATAAGGTTTGATATTAAATTTATATAACACCATTTTTCAAATTATTCTCAAATCATCTTAGGGTTTAATAATGCTTTGACAATAACCTTTATTCTCAATTTGAGAAACTATAATTTTTTAAACGTTTATTCTCAAATGAACCCTCATTTGAAAATGAATGTAAGTCTCAAACATCTGTTTAGGTTTGAAAAAAGTTTGAAAAAAACGTTTGATATCAAATTTAAAAGTCATCATATTTCAAACATTTGACACTATTTTTACTGGGTACTAGGTTAGATGCTGAAGTCATTATACTAACATATGGTGATGTCATTACCGTAAGAACTTACGTATTGGAGAATATAGCGACTTTTGCAAGCGACTGGAACAACAACAACAACAACATGATAATCTTCACTTTATGTTTACATTTGTTTTGACATTACAATTCGTATTTATTCTGTCTCGCAAACTAGATATAATGCATGATTTTTAATCTATCTAAAACAATAGTCGGCAAATTAGCCCCCAGCGGCCGAGCACCAATCTTTATTTTCACCCAACATGAACCGAAAAGAAACCAGTAAGTGTGTTATATTCGGTTGTGCCGAATCTTATATACCCACCATAAATTTAGTCCGACCAGAGATTTTGTCTGGTACCACGGGAGTCAGAAGCCCCTGGAATTTCGGTTCCAGTCTGACTATTGGTGTGGCCCCAGTTGGGAGCATCGTGGTGGCTGTGGTTATACCCAAAATCACGGGTAGAACGTAAGTTCGATGTGGAGTTGCATTGCAACCGGGTGCCGTATCCATAGACCGGAAGGAGGTTAGATAGCTCCGCCCCCACCAAAGGGGAAACCTTGTCCAAAAAGCATGGTTTCAATTTGGTACGGATGTATATCCGGGCGCTGGTGGACGTATTTTACCACCCGGTGTTGAGAGCACCGTGGAATAGGCCTGTACGGTAGTGTGTCCACGTAAAACCTCGACTTTCATACCCACCATAAAGTTGTGTTAAATTTAGAAACATATCTCATATATCTACGAGGTTTGTGGCTTAAATATCAATTCTGGGAAGTGGGACCTATGGGATGTACCATAAATAACCCAGCAAAACTTTTCATTACCAAGTAATGAGTTAAACAGCTAAACTATTGAACACGAACTACTTACTCATTCACAGTTTAAGTCATTACATTAACATGGGGATGTCATTGGAGGCAAGTAATTACCAATTGCAGAAAAGTAAAAACTTGGGTAAGCAATTGGAAAACAACAACAATTTTTTTGTTGTTGTATTTAAAAAAATATATTTTGAAACGAAATACAAAGAGACTCTTCCACTGAGCTACTTCATATGTTGAAAACTTAGCAGCTTATAATTAATGTAAACAATTTTTATTTTTAGATCCAAAATCATGTAACAATAACTTTGTTTTTCCCTGCTTTTTTTGCTTTGTTGTAATTTTTAGAAAAATATTTTTATAAGATTTTTTTGTAAATGTTTAATGCATTTAATAAACAATAAAGAAGTTTTTTTAATTATTTTAAAACTTAAACAATTTAAATCTTCTTTTTTTGTATAAGTTTTTACATAAGATTGACTCTTACTTACTTAAATGGCCTATAGTTTTAACCTGTTAAGATCAAAGTCCGAGCATATTTTAGAATTCCATGGACTTTGATCTTGTGCGAATATTTTCCAATTTTATTGGCCAAGCTGTGAAAAATGTTCCTCTACTTGGTCTTTCTATCGAAGTTTCAGACATCCTTCTCTAACATTAGGTGGTGGGACATTCTAATTCTAATTTTATCCTCTTCATAGCATTTTTTTTCCAAGAGAGGGTTACTAGCCCGTAATCCTAACCCATTTTTATCGATCTTATGGGACAACTCTCGGTATATGTTAGCTCACTATATTAATGGGTGTTAAACTAGCTCCCCGGGAGATACCACGAGGAGGTATGTGTCCACAGTTGAGATGAAGGATGACCCAGATAAGTTGGGCTTACCAAGTTAAAACCAATTTGAATCGTGTTTGGTATCCAACATCGATTACATAATCAAAATTGACTCATGTGGTATTTTTTCATTACCATGAGTTAGTTTTCCAATTTTTTTTTTTTTTTACAGGAGATAATGTTTAAGTTCTAAAAATTAAAAAATCATTTAAAAAGACTCTTTTAATAACAAAAAAACTAAAAAAAATTGTTGCCCTTGGTGGGATTTGAACCGGGGCCATTCAGTTTAAATTACCATCTTAATTACAAATAAGTACTTCTGTAATAACTTATTATTTATTCGGAGGGTATGTTGTAGTCATTACAAGGTAACCAGTTATCAGAGTACTTGCCATTACCAAAGTTTTGCTGGGAATTGACCGATTTTATCGAACTTCAATAGCTGTGGCCCCACTATCACGAAAATTGTCTGTGCCGAATGTCATTAAATTATCTTCAGAATTACTACCTGTACTTTGATTGGCATGGGGTTCCAGCCTGCCGTTCAGCCAGACGGAAGGGCTTACTAATATCGCTAAATCGATTCAGAAAGTGATTCTAGGTCTATTGGTATACCTAAAGAGGGGTGTAAGACCATTATTAGATAATATAATATCTAACTAGATACTATTACCAATTTTTTGCTGGGATTACAAAGTTTTTCTCACATACTTGTAGTGATAACCCTTTATATGGTTGAATTTCATTTAATAATCTCGTCTTATTGAGTTATGTAAATATGTGACATGTAAATTTTGTTTTATTAACACTTAGAGTGTTGAAAGTATAACTTAGGGTGTTATAAGTGTAATGTATTCGGCAAAGAAAATATCTGTTATTATTCACCTAATGGTTACTTGTTTATTTATATCTGTGTAATTTTCTTATATTACTTATAATGAAATAAAAGTTCGATAAAATTCACTCCCATCACTGACATGTGTAAGTGTGTAACAGATATGCATACAAAATTCCTCCACCGTAACAAAAGTCAGAACCCCCTCCAACCTTAGAGCGCACAGTGGTTTATGGACGTTCTTTTTTTCGAAATGATTCTGTAAATTTTGAACGACTGTAGATATTTGAATGAAATTTGGCACGGTGGTAGTCAAGAAGCATCAAACACTGGTCCATGAGGGGTCGGGAGAGTGATTAATGGACCTTCAAAGTTGGTCACCTCGGGTGTTCGACTTTTTTAAAAATTCGAGAAAAAATACATTTATGGATGGCTTAAAAAGAAATTTCTTAAGTTGTCTTTGAGAAGATCTACAAAACATATATGTGTAGGTTATCTCCTTTGGCTTTCGAGATATTTGGATAAAAATAATTTTTGTGTTGATTTTTTACCTAGTTTTTTAAGCTTTTTTTGATCTGGTGGACGAATCTGAGGACCAAACATTTTTGAAGAATATTCCTTAAATTCTTAATAAAATTATTTCCAAAAAAAAAAGTCCGTAAACCACTGTGGAGCGTTAAGTAATATGTGAACAGCCCCTTGCCCATAACATAAAAATAAAAAGTGAAACGCTCAAGTATCATCATACTTTCTTAGCATGTCTATAAGTTGAGAATACTTTGGTCAAATTTTGTTTCATTCAGGCTCTATCATGCCTTCAACAAACGGACAGGCATGTAATGGAACTTGTAAAAATTCACATTTTTTGAAAAAGGCAAGAATCTGAGTATGGCCAATTTGGTGAGCGTTTTTATCGTTTCCCAATATTAACATGATGTCTCTCCATCTAAAGAAGAGACTTTCACAATTCGCATGGTTACGGTGGGAGGACCAAGAGCCATCTTTAGTTTTTACCAAAGATAAATGAAAACACTGAATTTTGCAGAGCTTTTTTGATTTCCTTATATCTCCTAAACTAATGGGTGTTTTTTTTAGAGGTATAGAACTTCGAGTTGAAATAAAACACAAGAAAATCGTTTTAATGTCCATCAATTTGGCTTTATTGGAAGGATAATTTTATGCCATTAATGTTTAAATATGATTTCGGGCATGTGGCCGCCGCGGCTGGCTCGAATAAAGCCAATTCTACAGGTCCAATTTTCAACTACTTTTTCGACCATATGGGGCCGTATGTTGGCAATAACGCCACGAATGTTGGCTTCCAAGTCCCCTAACGTTTCTGGTTTGTTGGCGTATTTAGACGAGCGACTTCACATATCCCCAAAGAAAATAATCCAGTGGTGTCAAATCGCACGATCTTGGTGGCCAATTGACAGGTCCATTCCGCGAAATTATGCGCTCATCGAATGTTTCCTTCAATAAATCAATTGCGACGTGCGCTGTGTGGCATGTAGCGCCGTCTTGTTGGAACCACAACTCATCCACATTCATGCCATCCAATTGGGGAACAAAATAGTCGGTTATCATGGCTCTATACCGGTCTCCATTTATGGTAACTGACTATCCAGCATTATTTCGGAAGAAGTATGGCCCATGACTCCACCAGCCCATAGAGCACACCAAACAGTCAGTTTTTGTGGATGTAATGGCGTCTCAAGGGTCTCATGTGGATTCTCTTCACTCCAAATGCGGCAATTTTGCTTGTTGACGTAGCCATTCAACCAAAAATGAGCCTCATCACTGAACAAAATTTTGCGATGAAAATCAGCATCGAGATCAATCTCATTTTCGGCCCATACACCAAAATCACGGGTCCTCTTCAACACTTTGCTCTACAGCGGAAATTGTTTCTTCGGTGCGCACTGTTCGACGTCGCTGCGGATGCGTATTATCACATAGAGTAAACGATCCATGGTTAACCGAATTAATTGCTCTGATGGACGATTATGTCGACCATAAAATGGACGGAGCTTGCGGTAAACTTCGCGAACTGAACCATTATTTTCGAAATAAATTTGCACGATTTGCAAGCGTTGTTCTTTTGTCAACCTGTTCATGATGAAATGGCAAACCAAACTAAATATTAATCACTTGACAGCTGACAAAATGGCCGCCAGTTAAAGTTCTATACCTTAATAAAAAACACCCGATATATACGAGATTTAGTTATTTTCTTTTGCAGACTTAAACCAAGCTCCTGTACCTTTATTGAATCGACATCAAGATTAAAACTGTAAAACTTAATTTGATGCAAGAGCTACTGAGTTTGATCAAAAATTTAATCATATTTTGTTTTAGAACATTAAGCATTTGAATACCTTTTTTATAACACGTTATATAACTTTTTCTTGAAAACAAGTATTGATCCTTAATATCTAGGCTCTTCTCTGTAGAACTGCATCATTCGATTTTTCAAAAGCCGGCGTCAAAAATGGCTTTTTGCAGTACAAATACCATAGTCCGTCGCCTTCTACGGTGTTGTCTTGATGTGGGATATCAAGTAACGGTTCTAATTGGTCCAGTGCGAACACTGGGCCCGTGGTATCATTTAGGAAACTATGTTAACATCCGCTATAGTAGTGAGCCAAAATGAGCCGCGAGTTTCCCCCAAACAAACGATGGAAATTTGGGTTAGGACATGAAAATGCAAAAAGAAGACTTTTTTGAAGTGAATTCTGAAAAAAAAATATTGTTTGTACTATTTTACATACATCAGGTTTATTTGATTAGTTTTCTTTAAAATTTCTCATGAACCTGCATTTACATTCACACTTTTCATTTTATTTGCCTAAAATTTCATACAAATTTTTAAAATTTTCGCAAACTTGATAGTACAGTCATGCTTGTATCGATTTCTATTCTGTCAGCTTTTAATACCCTTCACCACCATAGGTGGAAAAGGTATTATAAGTTTGTGCTGATGTATGTAACGCATAGAAATATTTGTCTTAGGCCCACCTTTTAGTACACCAATAGGCTTAGAATCAGCTTCTAAGTCGATTTAGCGATGTCAGCCGTCCGTCCGTCTGGCTGGCTGGCTGGACCCCCGTCTAGACCTTTTAATCAAACTACAGGTAGCAATTCTAAAGATAATTTGATGCAATTTGGCATAGATAAGTTTTTTGATAATGGGACCATGGCTATTGAAATTTGTCAAAATCGGCCTATTATTTATGGTACCTCCTATAGAAACCACTTCCCGGAATTGATATATTGGCAACAACTATCAATATTTTTTCATAAAATTTAAAACAAATGCTGCTTATGTGAACTAAAATCAGTGTGAAATCGGTCCACTTTTGTCCATAGCTCCCATAAAAACTTTTCTTAAAAAATGTACTAAATGAGAATCACTAAAACGCTCGTAAATCTAAAGATAATTAGAATTTTAAGTTTATTTTTTTGCACACATATTTTTTGAAATAAATTATTTTAGTTGAACCAAGAATTTATGCTAAGAAGTTGTGGGTTCGAATCCGGGCTCAGGTTCATATTTTTTGTAATAACTGTAATAAATTTACCAAATTTCGAAATAATCGGTCCACATTTGACCCTAGCTCTCATATAAGTTCAAATGACGGAAACAGCTTAAATATTAAAGTTTTGAGAAAATGTTTGTATGATGGCAAAATTTAGCAAATATTTGTCTTTTTACAGGAAAAATAGCACGTTTGACCTTTAGTGGTGAAGGGTATCGTAAAGTCGGGCTCGACCAACTATAGCATTTTCTTACTTGTTTTTTCGTACAAACATATTAAAATTACTTAATATTAATTAGTTCAGTATTTTAAATGATTTTAATTATAATAATACAATTTCATCTTAACTATATGTATAGGTATAGATATCCATTATATATATTTTCTACATTGTCAACTCAGCAGTTGCACGATTTCATTCATATTCTTCGCACGATGTGACCAATACACCTCCATTAGAAAACAAAGCCAACAAAGAATCACCAGAAAGATAAAAGGCAAAATAAATAACTTCATGTCTTCCAATTGCATGGGATCGAAGATTAAGGCATTGCTAGAGTCCACTAAGCTAATGCGTTTTCTTTTAACAAATTCCAAAAAGGCCAAAGATCTCCAATATGATATTATACCCGTCTCCCTTGTCTGACGGATGAGCGTATTGAAGGCATCCTCGTAGGGCGAATTTAATTGTAAAAAAAATCGAAAAGCCAAAAGATTCATTATACAAATATTGGTTATACGAAAACGGGGTTGAATAAAGTAATTTTGCTGCTTTTTGTATAAATCCCACTGATTTGCGGAAACTGTGTACAGGTAGCGTGAATCGAAGTTATTACTTAATTTACTATATTCGGTATAAGAAGGAATTAGTTCTATAAACTCATTTAGTTCCTTGGATATATCTGTACTATTATACCAAAAATATTCCTCGGCGACCAAAGCAATACGAAGACCAGACTTCCGAATATCTGATATTGAATTAATGTCCGGCCTTTTTGGAGGTTGGGCATTAAATGTCTGCAAATAGCTTACAAAGGAGGTATTGATTACCAAACCGATTAGACAGATTAACATAAAAACCAATTTTCGTACAATAAAAAAATTATGCTTCAGCCTGAATGGTTGACCCAATAGACCATTGAATACATAGATATTGAAAATAACTTCATGTAGGACATAAGCTTGATGTTTAAACATGTAGCTTATAGCAAGAACCAAGGTAAATGATACAAATGCAACCATTATCATAATCAAGCTCATGGTATCAAATACCATTAGATAAAATTCATAATCTGGTATAAAGCTGCCTACCGGGGCCATAAGACACCAATCCTCATGATCGTAAATGTTGGTAAAAGTTAAATTTCTCCTAATATCATTTATTGAGATTTCTGCTGATATATCATAAGTATAATTTTCCAATGAATTAAATAGCTCATTTATATCCAATTCCCCAATCACTTCTGGCACAGTCAAGTTAGCATTGTGTTTTTCAGCGAACACATTTAAAAAGTGGCCCACAAGGCCTCCAAGTATTAGTTTTCCATTTTCCCTTTTTAGTATATAAGTTCTTGAACTTACATTAGTCATAACAAGATTTATTGGAAGTTCATTTAAATTTTTTACTTGATCAGGAAATAAAAGACTTGAGTTATGTCGTTCTAAATTTCCGGTTTTTATGTGAAATTTTGGAAATGCTTGAAGTGTAAAATACTCTATATCTCATGGTCATAAATTTCGTATTACATTTACATTGATAACTTTATTATCAAAGCAATATTTTAAGATACTTTCGATATAGCTCTGATGCATTGAACTTTTAGCAACCAATAGAAGCCGGGTTTTCAAATTACGACTCAAAGTTTCCCATAAATTTCTTAGCATTTCCTCATCTTCATCTTGAGATCCTTTTAAATCGGCTATAGCCAAATAAAGACGATTATTAACATTCCACAGATTATACGAAGTATTTACTTTAAGATTTATCACAGCCGATTTATTTTCATTCATCAGATATTTTAAAAATATATCCTTATTATAGGCAAATTCGTAATCGACTTCTTTTGCCACTTCCGCTCTCATATAGACAATTGTATGATAATATCGTTCCACTTTTAGTGATTGTGTCAATTCGAATAACTTATAACTGAATTCATTTTCTAGAGTTAATATTTCCAAGAAACCCAGGAACAAATAAGTTTTCATTGTTGTTGATTTCTCCAGCTGGTGTCAATTACTACGAGTATATTGTTTGTTTTCCAAAACATGACTAATTTGACAGCTAGACCAGACTTTTGGGAATTAATTTACATGGAAATACACTGCCTTGAAATAGATTAAGACAATCATTGAATTAAATAATGGTTATCAGTATTTGAGTAATAAATAATTATAATTCCTATGTTATTAAATATTTCTTTATCTAGTAATTATTGGATATACATATATTGATATACATAGTACACTTAACTTTAAACAAGGGATGGAGTTAAAAATAGTCAAAATTTATTCAGTGTACCTTGACCCTAATAAGTAAATATTTACTAAAGTGAATATATGGAATACTAAGTAAGTTACTTAAGTGTTTGAAGACTAAGAACTCTATTCATCACTTATGAATTTATGTATCCTTCACAAATAGTATTGCAAATGTCAAAGAACAGAATTAACAAGTAAGAGTGTTATATTCGGCTGTGCCGAATCTTATATACCCACCATCAAGTTGTGTTAAACTTAGAAATATATCTCATATATCTACAAGGGTACAGCTAATTCAAAATCTGGACCAATATTGAAAAAATCGCTAAGCTAATTGGTATTGTTGGTAAAACCTTTGGACTAAATTCGGCTGCCGTAGCTTTATAGTTCAACATTTAAAAATATTTTAGTGGTTTCTCCAGTATTTACTTTGATCTAAATTCGGTCTCATAACCGGGTATAGTTTTACATTAATAAGTTGTTAAATACTTTTCGTAAATATGTAGTTAGGCTAAACACGTTAATAGTAATACGGCAGGTCCATATATTTCGTTAGGAGTTGCTAATGCATTCATCATATATAAAGTCTGGGCTGAACATTGATTGATGCCTATCTAATTTCATAGGTGCAATCTTAATATAATGAATGTACCTCCAAATCTTTTTGATTGTAGATATAAAAAGGGGATGCTATATATATAAGAATTATAGCCAAATGTTGACCGATTGTAACAAAATTTTACACACTGGCTGGTATATATATAGAGCTTATTCTTGCAAAATTTAGTGGCCATAGCTATCATAGTTTCTAATTTAAAAGCTTTTAACTGGCCTTTGCTAAAATTTTTGGTTTCCGTGAGTGTTTTTTATATGAAAGCTAAAGTCAAATATGGACTGATTCCTATAAAATTTGATAAACTGATCAAAAATTGCATAAAACTTCCCTATTTTAAATTTAATCGTCATAGCTATTACAATTGTATTCAATTTATCAGCATTAATGTGTTTCCCGGGGCGGGGTTATATGGGAGCTCTAACTAAATTTAAACCGATTTTGTCCATTTTCAACACACATCTTTTTAAAGATATCCAAAATACTTTTGTTAAATTTTGTCTCTCTGGCTCTTT
Source organism: Stomorhina lunata (assembly GCA_933228675.1). NCBI lineage: Eukaryota > Metazoa > Arthropoda > Insecta > Diptera > Rhiniidae > Stomorhina > Stomorhina lunata. Next base: position 45,496,716 of record OW121740.1, on the reverse strand, counting down.
TCGTTAAGGCGCTATCGAGCTTTTATCTGACGGACAGACGGACATAAACAACCTTTTCTTTATGTATTTTTGTGTTTCCATAAGTTTTTCATATGGGAGCTATGGTAAAATGGTGACCGATTGTGACAAAATTTTGCACACTGGCTGACATTGACATAAGACTTCCTTGTGCTTAATTTAATTTTACTAGCTCTTGTAGTTAAGGAGCTATCACGATTTTATCTGACGGACAGACGGACATATATCCCCTTTTCTTTTTGAATTTTTGTGTTTTCGTAAGTTTTTTATATGGGAGCTAGGTCAAATGGTGACCGATTGCGACAAAATTATGCACACTGGCTGGCATTGGCATAAGACTTTCTTGTGCCAAATTTAGTGGTTATATCTGTTATACTTTTAGATTTATTGGAATTTAAGTGTATTTTAGGTGAAATTTAGGCTGTTTTCGTAAGTTTTTTGTATGGGAGCTATGGCTAAATGTGAACCGATTTTGATGAAATTTTACACGCTGTCTAGGGCTAATGTAAAACTTCTATATACCAAATTTTGTCATCATAGCTGCTATAATTTGTCATTTATTAACAAATAAGCGATTAGCCTAGACGAGGTTATACGGGAGCTATGGTCAAATGTGAACCGATTTTGCTCAATTTCAATACCAAAATTTTCTCAAAGATGAAGAATATTTTTACTAAGTTTCAGTGAGCTAGCTCCTTTCGTTTAGGCGTTATCGTGATTTCAATAGACAGACAGACAGACGGACGGACAGACGGACATCGCTCAATCGTCTTAGAATTTCATAAGGATTCAGAATATATATCGTTTTTGGCTTTTGAGCCAATATTAAAAAGTTCACGATATATGGCAGATATTAATTTTCCTGCAAGAACAGTGACAGTAATTTAACCGGTCATAGTACTGTCATTAGTAACAAAGTTTCCATCATCGCGTAGAACAAAGTTTCTGTCATTTTATTAAGCCAATGTGAGAAATGTGACCGAAACTTATGTGAACGTGTGATTTTGTATCTCTCTCTCTCTCTCTAACACACACATTTTTTCAACCATTGATAATATATCTGAGCTGTTCACTCTAATATTATTTACTAGTCAATATTTCTATATTATTGATCACAAATTACCGGTAAAATTTGATAAATACTTCGTCACTAATGATAGATAAGTCGCCAGCAATGAAATAGCTTTAGTCACAGGTGACTAAAGCTTGATGATACGATTTTCTGATCATATTTGACTCTTTTTCGACTGCCGCGGACGATTAAAACAATCGAATATGCTATCATTTTTGATTCGAAAAAGACTGTGCCTTCGGGAGAAAATTGTACCCTAGCAGCGACTCCCTTGAGAGAATCTTTTATGAGCATCTTTATGAATCTTGTACGAGCCATTTTCGAGTCATTTTTGACTCAATTTTGATTATTTTTTCAGTTGATTCAAAAAAAAAAAAATTAACATTGCCTTTATACATATGTAGAGTGTGTTTATACAAATTGAGTTACCTTAGAGAGGGAGAGAGATGAAGTGTGGTGTAAAGTCTATTTTTAGAACACTGAAGAAGTTTCTCTATTTCTTGTTATTTTATTTATTTTTCATCGACGGCCGCGAACTGGGATCGAACTCAGGCTAAAAATGATATCCTATGTTTAGTGGTCGGCGTGCTAACCCACTTAGCTACAGCACCCACTATCTATGCGCGTTAAAAAGGATTTAAAAAACAACACTATAGGAGTTACCTTTTTATCATCTTACTGTGCAAAAGCTGTTTGCAAAATAGCTTTACAAACTATCGAATTTCAATCCCTTAAATGTTTGATTTTTAATGAATATGCTTTTTGTTATTGCATTTTTAAACAATAAGTTTTAAAGCATAAGCGCGAATCTATTTCGACTAGTTTTTTAATCGCGCAGACGATAAATCATTTTTTGGTCTTCCAAACTGGTTAAAAAGACTCATTTGGGTGATTTTTCAAAAAATAATCTTCTAAATGCTGACTGGGGCTGCATAATATTCCTTTTACACTAATACATGTAGAACCACAAACACATTTTTATTTTAAAATGTTCTCTCATTGAGTACCCCACAGCTAGCATTTTTGGAAAATTTTAATCAAATATGAGTCTTTTTTGACTTCACTGCACGATTAAAATGATCATTTGTGATATCACTTATGAGTCAAAAATGATCTTTTTGTGTGAGAAAATGGTACCCTTCATACGACTCTTCAAAACGACTCTTTAATGACTCGTTTTGCTGATTAGAATATGACTGCACACATTTTGCTAGATTTGTAAAAAAAAAGAATAAATTTTTTTTATTACTCAATATAGTATATCTATTTTTAGAACACGTCTTATCTATTTTAAGAACAGTGAAGTTGCGTTAATAATTACAGAAATTGATGTGCCCGAGACGGAGGATCGAACCTAGGCTGCTGAATATGATATGTTATACTTAGTAGGCGACGTGCTAACCAACTAAGCCACATCAGCCATAATGAGATACGAGTCTTTTTGTGGCATTTTTTTATCACCTAAAAATAGTTATATTACGCACATTTTACAAGATTTGTTGTGTTATTTTTAACTATTCACTTGCTAAGCGTTTATGAGTCTTTTTGTAAACTTTTTTGATCACCAAACTGATTGCATACATTCTGCTTTCAAATAGTCGCTTTCAAGGTATTTTCTGAGTCTTTTTGTGGTCTTTTTTGGTCACCAAACTGATTAAAAAGCATTAAAAAAAACAGCCGTATTAGGATCGTTTGCACGATAAGATTTTGACTGCATACATTCTGCAAGAATTGTTTGTGCTTTTGTAAACTAGAAATTTTAAAAATTTCCCCTTATTAGGAAATTTTAAAAATTTCCTCTTTTTTTTAAGAAATTTTCAAAATTTCCTCTTTTTTTTTAGGAAATTTTCAATATTTCCTCTTTTTTTTAGGAAATTTTCAAAATTTCCTCTTTTTTATAAAATTTCCTATTTTTGTAGGAAATTTATAAAATTTCCTATTTTTATAGGAAATTTTTGTTTTATTAAATTTTCAAAATTTCCTTTTTGTTAAAGGAAATTTTAAAAATTTCCTTTTTGTTATAGAAAATTTTCAAAATTTCCTTTTTGTTATAAAAAATTTTAAAAACATCATTTTTGTTATCGGAAATTTTCAAAATTTCCTTTTTGTTAAGGAAATTTTCAAAAAATCCTTTTTGTTATAGGAAATTTTCAAAATTTCCTTTTGTACATAGGAAATTTTCAAAATTTTCTCTTTTTATAGGAAATTTCGTCTTTTTATAGGAAATTTTCAAAATATTCTTTTTTTTATAGGAAATTTTCAAAATTTCCTCTTTTTATAGGAATAAAAACAGTAAAACAACTTAGAGATTATTAGATATTTTTTATTCATATTTTGTTTAAGTATTACACTATATTCTCTATATTTAATCATTGCTTTCCTAACAGCTTCCCGATATATTTCCCCCGACGCGGCCAAAAGACTTCGATCAGAAAACATAGCCAACACACAATCAAAATATACATAAAAAGAGTCATAAACAATTCCATATCTTCTAGTCTCATGGGCTTGAAGTTTAAGGCTTTACTTTCATCGCTCAGACTGATACGTTTCAACTTCACCGATTCCAAAAATGTCATAGAACTCCAATGTTGAAATATTCCGGTTTCTCTGACTTGCCGGCCAATAGTATTCAAGGCCTCCTCATAGGGTGAATGTATCTGCAGAACAAAACGAAAAGCCACGATCTTCATTATGCAAATATCGGTTAAACGATAAATACGTTTTGAAAAGTAATTTTGTTGCTCTCGGTATATGTCCCACTGATATGATGAGACCGCGTACACATAGCGCTTATCAAAGTTATCACTTAATCTCTGGTATTCGGTGTTAGAAGGGAATATATCTAGAAATTCATTTAGTTCCTTTGAGATGTCGGTTTTATTATACCAGTTAAAATCTGCTTCCGTCAAGGCAACACGAATGCCAGATTTTCGTATATCCGGTACCGAATTAATGTCCGGCATCTTTGGAGGACTGGTATTAAAGGTTTGCAAATAGGTGTGATAGGTGGTATTGAACACTAAACCGGCTATGCAGACTAGTACATAAACTAATCTTCGTACACCCGAAAGATTTGGCTTCGTTTGAAACGATTGACCCAATAGACCATTAAAGATATAAATATTAAATAGAACTTCATGTAATATAAAGGCTTGGCTTTTGATTTTATAGGCTATAGCCAAGATCAGGGAAAATGATATAAAGGTTAGGAATACCAGTATCAGGCTTGTTGTATCAAATATTATTACATAAAATTTGTAATCTGGTATAGGACTGGCTACTGGAGCCATAAGGCACCAATCCTCATAGTCGTAGACATTGGTAAACGACAAATTTCTGCCGTAGACATTTAATGTAAGTTCCGTTGACATATCGTAGCTACCATTTTCTAAAAGAGCATTTATATCACTAGTACTCAGTTCACCAATGACTTCGGGCAATCTTAAAGTAGCATTATGCTTTTGGGCTAAGGCACTCAGAAGATGACCCACAATGCCCCCAAATATATATTTACCATTCTTTCTTCCCAATATATAAAATCTTGAGCTTACATTATTCGTTACAAGATTTATAGGTGAACCATTTAAATTTTTTGCATGATCTATAAATAAATTTTTTGTAATATTTTCCGTTTTAAATTTGAATTTCGGAAAGGCTACCATTTTGTAGAACTTATCGAAAACCTGTCAGGTTTCGCGTAGCACTATAGTATTAATAGCCATCTGATCTAGACAATATTTTAGCACATATTCTATATATTTGTCTTCTGTAGATCTGCCCACTATAATAACAACTCTAGTCTTATAATTACGTTTTATGGTCCGCCACAAATTCATCAATAGTTCCTGGTCCATTGATTGATTTCCATTTAAACGTACTATAGCAAAATAACGGCGATTATATTCATTCCATAGATAAAATGAGCAATTTCCCTTGAGATTTAGTACGGGAGTTTTGTTGTCGTTCATCAGACTTTTCAAAATTATATCCGTATTGTAATAATTTTCATAATCCAATCTCGGATGTTGTACACTATGTCTCATATAGATGATTGTATGATAGGACTTATCTGCCTTTAAAGTCTTTGCCAACTCCAATAAATTGTTGCTGAATTCTTGTTCGTATGTTAATAACTCCAGAAATCCCAGAAGCAAAGTTGTATTCATTGCCAACATTTTGGAACTACTGTTGCCTGTTTTTTCTAAATAAATATAGTTTTTTTTTAATTATTAGAACCAATAGGCTTATTTCAGGTATAAATTATAATAATAACGGGTATTAATTCCTAACTCATAATAAAATGTAGACAAATATTCGATTTTTATATATACAAACGAAAATTTTAGATGACTTAACACCTAATGGAGGCTTTTCCTCAGAAGAAAACAGTAATTTTCCAACAAGCCCTAAATTAATTTTACTCTCAGGTTCGTTATTACAAATTGTGAAAAAGTAAGAAAGTAAGATTTTATCAGGCACTTATTAAGTTTTGATATATTCAACATAACTTGGTAAGAGGTATAGGTCTCTAACCTATACCTAATATTAGGTAGGATATCAAACATTTTATTAAAAACCTTTCCATTATTATATTACACTAGAACATTGATGGAAAAAAGAAAATGTGATTGTATTTGTGAGCGAAAGAGAGGATACACTGGCAGAAGCACGAATCAATATAAATTTGGTTGTTAATTTCTGTTTTATTTCAGTTACCGCCGAACCAGCGAGGAATGAACATGAGGAGGAGTATTGTACTTTTTTTGTTATTTTTAGTAAACAAATATTAATTATTTGTTTTCTATAGAAAAAAAGTATCTTTCTATAGATATCTTATATTATTATAAGAAAATATACTATTTCTTATAAATAAAAAATTACTTTTTCTATAGAACAAATTACTTTTTCTATAGAAAAAATTACTTTTTGTATAAAAAAAATTACCTTTTCTATAGAAAAAATTATTTTTTCTGTAGATAAAATTAATTTTAATATAGAAATACTTTTATTATAGAAATACTTTTATTATAGAAAAAATTACTTTTTCTATAGAAAAAATTGATTTTTCTATAGAAAAAATTACTTTTTCTACAGAAAAAATTACTTCTTCTATAAAAAAAATAAAATTACTATTACTTCTATAGAAATTTTTTTTTTCTATAGAAAACTTATCTTTTCTACAGAAAAACTTATTCTTTCTATAGAAAAACTTATTGTTTGCATAGAACAACTTTTTTTTCCATAGAAAAACTGATTTTTTTTAATGAAAAACTGAATTTTTTTATATAAAAACCATAGTTCGAAAAAATACTCTAAAATACTGTATTTTAAGGTACCGTACTGTACCTAGGCAAGTTCGGTACAAAGTCACATACGTAACAAAGTGTTCAATTTAAGTATAGGTACCTTAAAATTTTAGAGAACCTGTTAAAATACACAACCTTTATCATAACGAACTTTCACGAAGTACTCTAAAAATAACGTACTTTGTTGAGTACCTTAACGTACTCCGTACCTTAACTTTAACGAACTCTTATGAGGCTGTCAACAATGAGAATAACAGTATTGCCAAAAGTGAATATTAAATTTTGTCTAACTATTATCCACAATAGGAAAATAATTAAGCAATCTGCTTTTTTAATTATTTTTAAAGGCGGTTTACGGGATATTTAAATATTTTATGAATATATTAATTTCTAACTTTTGCTACAAAATTGGAGAAATCGGCAACAAAGTTGATTTCTAGATTTCATTGAGTTTAGTTATGTTACGCAATTTCAAAAACATACCATATTTGACGATACTACTTTTATGTGTTTAAAAATTGTTTTTAATAGTAGTAAAAACATAAAATATATTTATTAATTGCAACTACATTTTACTCCATATACGTTAGTGTAAACTATAAATTTATAACGCTATCGAACAAATAAAAATTATTCTATCGTTTAGGATGTAAAACCCTAACCTGGCAACACTTTCTTATATTTGTGTGTATATCATAAAAAATTGTGTCACCAATACAAACACAATTGACATGCTATGCGTGTATATGCATGTTTAAGAATTTCCCAACAGTTCCAAATTGATGGACTGTTTCCCAGTTGGTAAAATGTCTGAAGATTTCAAGATAAACTTCTGATTAGAGTAGGTTAATAATCGCTTTTACCTCAGCAATGAGCCAGCACTTCCATATTACGAAGTAATTTATTAACCAAAAAGTACATTTTTAAATCGCTGCTCATTTTGTCATCATGGAACTGTTGGGTATTTTTTGCTAAAATATACGAGTTATTTATAAATGCACAAAAACAAAACTTCGTCAAAATATTACGAAAGCAGCTACAAGTGAGTTATCTAAAGATTCGTAACTTAGTACTTTAAAGTACTCTAAAGTTAACTAAAAAATACTCTAAAATCTTAAAGAGCTGTACCTTATTTTAACGTACTGTTCTTTTTTTATTGTGTCTTTGTGTACCTAACTTTGTTTCCGACTTAGTTAGGTACCTAAAAAATAAATAACTTTTGTGTGTGCGTAAGTTCAGTACAATCTAATAAGGTACTGTTTTTTTTCGAACTATGATAAAAACTGAATTAAATATTTAGCATTAAAATAATCTCATATAACATCACGACATCTCGCAGTGTATCTGGAAGAAAAAACAACAAAATTTGATCAAAATAATGGCTTAACTAAAGAGCATAAGAAAAAGGAGGCGTTGCTTGCAAACAATTGTTTGATGAAATGTCCATCAATGCACTAGAATTACAATTAGTTATTATTGAAATAAATAGTTTTTTGATAAACCTTCATTTTTTTATCGAAAGCCTTTTGTTTTTTTGATCAGATATAAAAGTTATTTTGTGCCTTTTATTATTTCGGGCAAAAATAACAGTTATTATACCCACCATCAAAAAGAATGGGGGGGGGGGGTATATTGAGATTGTCATTCCGTTTGTAATTTCCTTAATATTGGCTCAAAACCCAAAAGCTAATTAATTATATTCTGAATCCTTACGAATTTCTAAGACGATTGAGCGATGCCTGCCTGTCTGTCTGTTGAAACACCATAACGCCTAAATGAAAGAGGGTAATAAAATTTTCTACAAAAAAAGGGGAAATCTCTGAAATTTCCCAAAACAATGAGAAATCTTGAAAATTTTCTATAAAAATGTGATATTCTGAAATTTTCCTATAAAAGGGAAATTTTAAAAATTTTCTATAAAGGTCGAAATTGTCTATAACAATTGCAAATTTTCGGAGTTTCATTTTAAAAATGTTCGAAATTTCCTACAACAATAAAATAGGAAATGTTCGGAATTGCCTATAACAATGAGAAATTTTAAAAATTTTCTATAAAAATCGAAATTTTCTATAACAATTACAAATTTTCGGAGTTTCATATTAAAAATGTACCAAATTTCCTATAACAATAAGAAACATTTAAAAATTTTCTATAAAAATTTGATATTCTAAAAATTTCCTATAAAAGGGAAATTTTTAAAATTTCCTAAAAAGATCGAAATTTTCTATAACAATTGCAAATTTCAGAAATTTCCTACAATAATGGGAAATTTTCAATATGACCTATAAAATTTGGAAATTTTCTTACACAAAATTCAAGTTTTAAAAACTTCTTACGAATAGAAAAATTTTGATCATTTTTAAATTTCAAAAAAGGTTAATTTTCAAAATTTCCTATAAAAAAGAAAAATTTTCGAAATTTCCAATAAAAATGGAAAATTTTTGAATTTTAAAATTTCCTACAAAAATGGGAAATTTTCAATACTACCTATAAAAATGGAAAAATTTCCTCTCAAAATGTAAAGTTTTGAAAACTTTCTATAAATAGAGAAGTTTTGAAAATTTTCAATAAAAATGCGAAATTTTTAAAATTAAAAAAAGGAAATTTTCAATATTTCCTATAAAAAAGTGAAATTTTCGAAATTTCCAATAAAAATGGAAAATTTTAGGAATTTCTTTTAACAATGAAAATTTTCTTTAAAATAGGATGTTTTGAAAATTACCTATAAAAATGCGAAATTTGCTATAAAGAGCAAATATTAAAAAATTTCCATAAAAATGGGGTACTTTTAAAATTTCCTACAAAAATGAGAAGTTTTCAATATAACATATAATAAGTGGAAAATTTTTCAAAACTTCCTATAAATAGAGAAGTTTTGAAAATTTTCAATAAAAATGCGAAATTTTTAAAATTTAAAAAAAGGGAAATTTTCCAAATTTCTTATGAAAAAGTGAAATTTTTGAAATTTCCAATAAAAATGGTAAATTTTTTAATTTTTTTTAACAATGAAAATTTTGAAAATTTGCTTTAAAAATTTTTTATAAAAATGCGAATTTCCTATAAAAACTAAAAATTTATTATAAAATGGAGTATTTTTAAAATTTCCTACAAAAATGAGAAATTTTAACAATTTCCTATAAAAATGGGAAAATTTCCCATAAAAATATGAAGTCTTGAAAATTCACTATTAATAGAAAAATTTTGAAAATTTCCCATAAAAATTCGAAATTTTGAAAATTTTCTAAAAAAGGAAAATTATAAAAAGCAGAAATTTTTGTAAATTTTTTATACACAAAAACTAAATTTCATACAAAAATGGCAAATTCCTGAAATATCCTATAAAAATGGGAAATCATCGGAATTTCCCATAAAAAAAGGGAAAATTTTAAAATATCTTATAAAAAAAATTTTCTATAAAAATCAGAAATTGTTTAAATTTTCTATAAAAATTTTAAAGTTTTAAGGTATCCTAAAAAAATGGGAAATTTTTAAAATTTCTTTTAAAAAGGAAAATTTTCGGAATTTCCGAAAAAAGAAAAAAATTTTACGAAATTTCCTATAAAAATTAGAAATTTTCAAAATTTCCAATAAAAATGGGATATTTTGAAAATTTTTAAAAAAATGTAAAATTTTCGAAATTTCCTATAAAAATAAGAAATTTTGAAAATATCTTATAAAAATGGGGTATTTTTAAAATTTCTTATAAATATAAAATTTTGTAAATTTTCTATAAAAACGCGATATTTTTGAAATTAATTTTAAAATTTTGATTTTAAAAGCTAATTTTCAAAATTTTGTAAAAAAAAATGGGGTAGTTTTAAAATTTCCTACCAAAATATGAAATTTTCAAAACTTCTTATTCATAACAAGTAAGAAAGTGCTTTAATCGGTCAAGCCCAACCATATAATATCCTTCATCTCAGTGGCAAATTTTTGAAAAAATATCCAAATTTCTTATAAAAAACGGAAATTTTTTAAACTTTCTATAAAAATCTGAAATTTTTTTTAGTTATCTATAAAAATTTAAAATTTTTGAAGTATCGTACAAAAATGGGAAATTCTCAAAATTTCCTATGAAAAGGAAAATCTTCGAAACTTTATAAAAAAATAAAAAAAAAATTAGGAAATTTTCAAAATTTCCTATAAAAATCAGAAATTAGGAAATTTCCTTTTAAAATGGGATATTTTGAAAATTTCTTATAAAAGGTCAGTTTTTAGAATTTGGGTAATATTCTATTAAAATGGGAAATTTTCGGAATTTCCTACCAAAATGAGAAATTTTGAAAATTTCTTTTGAAAATGAGATATTTTGAAAATTTCTTATTTAAAGGAAATTTTGAAAATTTCCTATAAAAATTCGATGTTTTCAAAATTAGCTATATAAAGCTTATTTTCAAAATTTTCTATAAAAATGAGCATTTTGAAAATTTCCTACCATACGATACCCTTTACCACTAAGGTCAAAGGAGTTCGTTTTCTTAAATAATATTTGCAAAATTTTGCCATCATAGAAAAATTTTCTCAAAACTTATATATTTAAGCTGTCTTCTCCATTGGATTTATATGAGAGCTAGTGTCAAATGTTTACCGATTTCAAATTTGATACGGAGATTTTGGTTAACATAACCAGTATTTGTTTTAAATTTCATGAAATATTGATATTTGTGGCCAAAATATCAATTCCGGGAAGTGGGAACTATAGGAGGTATCATAAATAGGGGACCGATTACATGGTTTACATGGGGATCCAGCCAGCCGTCCAGCCAGACAGACGGACGGACGGACTGACATCGCTAAATCGACTTAGAAAGTGATACTAAGCCTATTGTTATACTAAAAGGTTGATCTAAGACAAATATTTCAATGCGTTACATATGTCAGCACAGACTTATAAGACCCCTTCCACCTATGGTGGTGAATAAAATTATTATAAAAATTAGTTTGACGTGATAAAATATACATACATTTTAAGACTTAATAAGATCAAATTTGCAGATTTTATTTAAAAATTGTTAAACAATACAATTAACTATAAATTAAGAAAAAAACACAGTTTTAGAACATACAGTAAAGAAATCCACATTTAACGTCTAAACAATTTTTTTATTAGGCGCTCAATATTCCTAATATATTTCCTACGTTGAGGCCAATATAGTTCCATAAGAAAACAAACGAAACACCAGCTCCCAAGGAATATAAATAAAACTACTAACAATTTCATATCTTTCAATTTCATGGGTTCGAATTTTGATTCATTCCTCTTGACCAACAAATTAATACGTTTCAATTTAACATATTCCAAAAAAGACACCGATTGCCAACGTGACATTAGTCCCGTATCCCTAACCTGTCCGATCAAAGTATTCATGGCCTCTTTATAGGGAGAATTCATTTGCAAGGGCAAACGATAAGGCAAAACTTTGGCCAAACAAATATCGGTTAAACGAAACCAGGGCTGAGCATACAAGTTCTGCTGTTGTTGGTAAATATCCCAGAGAACTGAGGGAACCGTATAGATATAGCGGCTGTCAAAGTTATTACGCAATTGTCGGTACTCATCATAAGTAGGAATAATTGTTATATACTTCCTATCTATTTCCTTGGATATCTCAGAATTGTTGTAAAGCAAAAAATCACTTGCCATAATGGCAAAACGAATATTAGTCTTTCCGATATCTGATATTTTGTTTATGCCGGGCATTTTTGGGGGACTGGTGTGAAATGTTTGCAAATAGGTTACATAGGTGGTATTAAAGACTAGGCCAGCTAAACAGATTAATATATAAACAAAATTTCGTATACTCGAAAGTCGATACACCACTTGAAAGGGTAGTCCCAATAGACCACTAAAAATTTGTATGTTAAAAAGAAGTTCATAAAAAACAAAATGTTCTTTATTTAAAATATAAGAAGCGGCTACTAGTGAGGAAAATAGCACAAAAGACACCAATATCATTATTAAGCTCTTCGAATCATATATTATTATATAAAATCTATAACTAGGTATAGGTTCTCCTACCGGTGCCATAAGACACCAGTCCTCAAAACTGTAGACATCAGTATGAGCTAAATTTGTACTTAAATTCAGTGGAACCATCAATTCGGTGGACATGTCGTATGAGCCATTTGCCACCAAAGCACTTGTTATACTCATAACAATAGCCTGACTCGTTTCGGGCAATTTTAAAGTGGCATTATGTTTTTTAGCGAAAATATTAAAAAAATGACCCACTGTGCCTCCAAAGGTTAATGTTTCGTTTTCCTCTTTTAGCAAATAAAACCTGGTACTAGCTTTATTTACAATAAGATTTATTGGATGACCATAGATATTTTTGACTTGATCTGTAAACAGTAGCTCCGGTCTATTCGGATAAAACTTTTCAGACTTCATTTTAAATTTCGGAAAAGCCTCCATTTTATAAAACTTTTCAGTTACTGGCCATGATTCTCGAAGCACTATGGCATTAATAACCTTATTTTCATGACAAAATTTTAAAATAATTTCTATGTATTTTTCTTGTGCTGATCTTGGGACAATCATTATAAGTCGAGTTTTTAAATTGCGCTTTAAAGTTTGCCACAAATTCAAAAGTAGTTTTTCATCTTCTGCTTGATTTCCCTTTAAACGGGCTATAGATAAGTAACGACGATTGTATTCATTCCATAAATAATATGAAGTATTTCCTTTTAGAATAATTAATGGCGTTATATTTTCTCTCATTAGACTTTTCGGCATTCGATCCCTAGTGTAGTCACACTCGTCATATGTTTCCTTTAACACATTATGTCTCATGTAGATGAGCGTGTCGTAATGTTCCAATTCTTTCAAAGATTTTGTTAGTTCAAAAAACTTATTGCAAATCCCATTTCCAAGTGTTAATATTTCCACAAATTCTAGAAGCAAAGAAGTCTTCATTGTTGCTGCTGCTTGGCCACTAATGTTTTATTTGAATACTATTATTTTAGGCTTTGAAATATGGCGTCTATTGAGTAATTTTCGACCAAATTTTGGATTTTTTCGACTTAAACTTAGAAGTTATTATGCTTCCTAATGCAAAAACTATATGTTTTCTTAATAAATCAAAAGTGACATCAAAATTAACACTTTCCCTAACAAATTTGGATATTTTGTTGATGACATGTTAATCAATAATACTTTTCAATTTGGTTTAATTGTGGCTTTCAATACCATCTAATTTAAAGCCACTTATTTTAAATATGTTAGAAATTGACAGCTTATATTGTTTTTATACCCACCATCAAAAAGAATGGGGGGTATATTGAGATTGTCATTCCGTTTGTAATTTTCTTAATATTGGCCCAAAAATAAAAAACGATATATATTCTGAATCCTTACGAAATTCTAAGACGATTGAGCGATGTCCGTCTGTCTTTCTGTCTGTCTGTCTGTTGAAATCACGATAACGCCTAAATGAAAAAAGCTAGCTCAATGAAACCTAGTAAAAACATTCTTCATCACTAAAAAAATTTTGGTATTGAAATTGGGCAAAATCGGTTAACATTTGACCATAGCTCCCGTATAACCTCGCCTACGCTAATCGCTTATTTGCTAATAAATGACAAACTATAATAGCCATGATGATAAAATTTTGTATATAGAAGTTTTGCATAAGCCCTAGACAGCATATAAAATTTCATCAAAATCGGTTGACATTTAGTCATTTACGGAAACAGCCAAAATTTCACCTAAAATACACTTAAATGTCAATAAATCTAAAACTATAATAGATATAATCACTAAATTTAGGAGGAGGAGGTCTTATGTCCATGCTAGCCAGTGTGCAAAATTTTGTCGCAATCGGTCACTATTTGACCTAGCTCTCATATAAAAAACTTACGAAAACACAAAAATTCAAAAAGAAAAGGGGATTTATGTCCGTCTGTCCGTCAGATAAAATCGTCATAGCTCCTTAACTACAAGAGCTACTAAGACTAAATTAAGCACAAGAAGTCTTATGTCAATGCCAGGCAGTGTGCTAAATTTTGTCACAATCGGTCACCATTTGACCATAGCTCCCATATAAAAAACTTATGGAAACACAAAAGTACATAAAGAAAAGATTGTTTATGTTCGTCTGTCCGTCAGATAAAAGCACGATAGCGCCTTAACGAAAAGAGCTAGAGGGACAAAATTTTACAAAAGTATTTTGGATATCTTTGAAAAAGATGTGTGTTGAAAACGGACAAAATCGGTTCAAATTTAGTTGGACCTCCCATATAACCCCGCCCCGCGAAACGCATTAATGCTGATAAATTGAATACAGTTGTAATAGCTATGACGATTAAATTTAAAATAGGGAAGTTTTATGCAATTTTTGATCAGTTTATCAAATTTTATTGGAATCAGTCCATATTTGACTTTTGCTTTCATATAAAAAACACTCACGGAAACCAAAAATTTTAGCAAAGGCCAGTTAAAAGCTATTAAATTAGAAACTATGATAGCTATGGTCACTATATAATAAGCTCTATATATATACAAGCCAGTGAGTAAAATTTTGTTACAATCGGTCAACATTTGGCTATAATTCTTATATATATATAACATCCCCTTTTTATATCTACAATCAAAAATATTTGGAGGTACATTCATTATATTAAGATTGCACATATGAAATTAGATAGGCATCAATCAATGTCCAGCCCAGACTTTATATATGATGAATGCATTAGGAACTCCTAACGAAATATATGGACCTGTCGTATTACTACTAACGTGTTTAGCCTAGCTACATATTAACAAAAAGTATTTAGCAACTTATTAATGTAAAACTATACCCGGTTATGAGACCGAATTTTGATCAATGTAAATACTGGGGAAACCACTAAAATATTTTTAAATGTTGAACTATAGAGCTACGGCAACCGAATTTAGTCCAAAGGTTTTACCAACAATACCAATTAGCTTAGCGGTTTGTTCAGTTTTGGTCCAGATTTTGAATTAGCTGCAACCTGTTTCTGAATTTAACACAACTTGATGGTGGGTATATAAGATTCGGCACAGCCGAATATAACACTCTTACTTGTTTATTTATGAGATTGTCATTCCGTTTGTAATTTCCTTAATATTGGCTCAAAAATCAAAAACGAATGAATCCTTATGAAATTCTAAGACGATTGAGCGATGTCCGTCTGTCTGTCTGTTGAAATCACGATAACGAGCAAACGAAAGGAGCTAGCTCACTAAAACGTAGTAAAAACATTCTTCATCTTTGAGAAAATTTTTATATTGAAATTGGGCAAAATCGGTTAACATTTGACCATAGCTCCCGTATAACCTCGCCTACTCTAATCGCTTATTTGCTAATAAATAACAAACTATAATAGCTATGATAACTAAATTTGGTATATAGAAGTTTTGCATAAGCCCTAGGCAGCATATAATGTCATCAAAATCGGTTCACATTTAGTCATAGCTCCCACACAAAAAACTTACGGAAATAGCCAAAATTTCACCTAAAATACACTTAAATGCCAATAGATCTAAAACTATAATAGATGTAATCACTAAATTTAGCACGAGGAGATCTTATGTCAATCCCAACAAGTGTGCAAAATTTTGTCACAATCGGTTACCATTTGACCATAGCTCCCATATAAAAAACTTACGGAAACACAACAAGTAAGAGTGGATACAAGCCTTAGAACAATAGGGTATACACTCTTAGTTTTAGATACATACAGGAAATATATAGCTTTTAAATGGATGGATATCAGCTTTATCGGAAAAGTTATTGAAGATTTACTTATTAATCTGAAGTTAGTTAACTAATTAAGATGAATACTTCATCCATAATATTTGGGATGTATTGTTCTTCCGAACTGGAAAGTTTTGCTCTAGTTCTTTGTGCATTTATAATGTGATTTAATTAAAAGTATTAAAGTGATTCCCGGTTGGGGTTATATTGGAGATTTCACAAAAATGGGCGAACCATTTTCAATCCTTCTAGAAAGTTTATTTAAGGCGCTATCGCGCTGAATAACGATATTGTACAACGACTTTATACTAAATGTCATCATGGTATCCATTATAATTTGTCATTTATTAGCTACTAAGAGATTGCCTTAGGCGAAGTTATACGGGAGCAATTGTCAAACGTGAACAGATTTCTCCCAATTGCAATAAAAAAATCTAAATTTTCGTTGATATGTGAGATACATATGTAGGTTTTGAATGCAAATCATGTACTTAGCTGAATTTTTTGTACTTGCAAGGAAGATTACCTATAATTTGAAATATAATACATTCTTAAATATTTTCATAATGTTCAAAAGTCAGACACAAAATTAAGATAAACAAGTAAGAGTGGTATATTCGGCTTTGCCGAATCTTGCATACCCTTCACTAATGGTGTTGCAAAAGTACTTAATGTAATTCCAAGCAAAATTTGGTTATACTAGTATTATATGCAAAGAGTCTTTAAAATTAAGAGTCGGAAAAAGAAAAGCTTTTCGGTGGCGTCATCATCTAGAATAGTTATGCACCCAAAGGTTAGGTTGGGCAGGTGGCTGATGTCTAGGGAAGCTTCACTTGGGTTCTAAAGTGGTCCCTTTGTGAAAGATAATGATTACTAGACTACAAGTAGAGAATGCATATTTAAGCCAGCCAGTAGCTTCGAAATAAAATAGACACATA
Source organism: Stomorhina lunata (assembly GCA_933228675.1). NCBI lineage: Eukaryota > Metazoa > Arthropoda > Insecta > Diptera > Rhiniidae > Stomorhina > Stomorhina lunata. Next base: position 45,479,660 of record OW121740.1, on the reverse strand, counting down.
TTTTACGAACATTTAATAAAGTTCGATAGACCAGATAAACCATGCAGAAAAGATGCTTCAAAATGTAGATGCCCTTAGATTTGCAATAGCACATCGATTTGATGAAGTTTAAGTATTCTGACATGCAACCCAAAAACGCTGTGCCCAGTGAGGGTTGTGCACTTTAATTCGTACGAATTATCCAACTAGTAAAAGTTCTTGATTAGTTATGTAAAACTCTGAAGTTAGCGGACTGATTTAGGTCAAAGCTTTAACAATGATTGTCAATGTATACAAGCCTTAAAATTATAGGGTATACACTCTTAGTTTTAGATACATACGTGAAATATATAGCTTTTGAATGGATGGTTATCAGCTTTGTCGGAAAAGTTTACTTATTAATTTGAAGTTAGTTAATTGGGATGTATAGTTCTTTCGATCTGTCCGATGGATGTTTGGAAAGTTTTGCTCTAGTTCTTTGTGCAATTTTAATGTGATTTAATTTATCAGCATTAAATCGATTCCCGGTCGGGTTTATATGGGAGATTTCACTAAATGTGAATAGAGCTCGCCCATTTTCAATATCGAACTTTTCAAGATATCAGAAATACTTTTGTCAAATGTTGTCCCTCTAGAAAGTTTATTTTAGGCGCTATTGTCCTGAATATCAATATTGTACAACGTCTTTATACTAAATGTCATCATCGTATCTATTATAATTTGTCATTTATTAGCTACTAAGAGATTGCCTTAGGCGAAGTTATACGGGATCAATTGTCAAACGTGAACGGATTTCTCCCAATTGCAATTAAAAAATTTAAATTTTTGTTGATATGTGAGATACTTACATACATATGTAGGTTTTGAACGGATATCATGTAATCAGCTGCATTTTTGTACTTCCTAGGAAGATTACCTATAATTTGATATATAATACATTCTCAAATGTTATCATAATGTTCAAAAGTCAGACACAAAATTAAGATAAATGCAGTGTGTCTGTCTGCTGAATTTCAACATTGTCGATCAAAACGCCATCGCTTAAACGCTAAATTATATCTACCACAAATTACAGAATGCATCAGGATTTAGATAATCCCCTGCGAAGGACGCTATTAAACTTCATCAAAATAAACATCTGAGATATCGACACAACAGGAGCTCCAAAAACTTGACTACAACAGAAAAAAGGACAGACAGGTAGACGGACGGACATGTAGACGGACGGACAAACAAACAGACGGAAGGACGGGCAAACAAACAATTTGAATGGTATTCATAATCAGATTTGTGGAGTATATATATCAGATTTTAGAAAATCCTCCCATAAAGAACGATGTCAAATTTCATCACAATCGGTCCATAAACACCTGAGATATCGCTGAAACAATACTTACGAAATGTAAACAAAATTTCTTAGACACGTACTTTGGGCAATTTGCTGTACATCAAATGTAGTGTTATTGCGATATCTCAATTGTTTATGGACCGCTTTTGATAAAATTTAATAACGTGCTTGGCGGGGGAATTTCCTAAAATCTGATATAAAATTTATGTAGGTCCGTGCTAAAGGAGGATGGTTTTTCCTATTTCTGCATTTCATTTTTTCAACAAACATTCTCTAATGCGAACTTTGGGCAATTTGCGATACATCAAATTCAGTGTTTTGGCGATATCTCAGATGTTTATGAACCGATTTTGATAAAATTTTACAGAGTGCTTTGGGAAACTATTTCCTACAACAGACAGACAGACAGACAGACAGACGTACATCGCTTAATCGATTCTCCTCCCGATTCTGAGTCGATCGGTATAATTTTTATGGGGTCTACGATCACTAATAAAAAAATTACAAACGGAATCACAAACTTATAATACCCTTTCACCTATTGGTGAAGGGTATAATAAATGCAGTGTGTCTGTCTGCTAAAACCAGATTTGTGGAGCTCCTGGAAGGTATACCCACATGCATTTTACATACAATTTTAAGATATCGTCCCACCCCGAATTTCATCATTGTCGATCAAAACACCTGAGATATCGTTTAAACACTAAATTATATCTACCCGAAATTACCGAATGCAGCTGAATTTAGGTGAACCCCTGTGAAGAACGCTATTAAATTTCATCAAAATAAACATCTGAGATATCGACAAAACAGGAGCTCCAAAGACTTGACTTCAAAAGGCATACGGACAGACAGACAGACAGGCAGATGGATGGAAGGACGGACGGACGGACAAACAGACAGACGGACGGACGTCGCGAAATCAATTCTCCTGCCGATTCTGAGTCGATCGGTATAATTTTTATGGGGTCTACGATCACTAATAAAAAAATTACAAACGGAATCACAAACTTATAATACCCTTTCACCTATTGGTGAAGGGTATAATAAATGCAGTGTGTCTGTCTGCTAAAACCAGATTTGTGGAGCTCCTGGAAGGTATACCCACATGCATTTTACATACAATTTTAGGATATCGTCCCACCCCGAATTTCATCATTGTCGATCAAAACACCTGAGATATCGTTTAAACACTAAATTATATCTACCCGAAATTACCGAATGCAGCTGAATTTAGGTGAACCCCTGTGAAGAACGCTATTGAATTTCATCAAAATAAACATCTGAGATATCGACAAAACAGGAGCTCCAAAGACTTGACTTCAAAAGGCATACGGACAGACAGACAGACAGGCAGATGGACGGAAGGACGGACGGACGTACGGACAAACAGACAGACGGACGGACGTCGCGAAATCAATTCTCCTGCCGATTCTGAGTCGATCGGTACAATTTCAATGCTATTCAGATTTGTGGAGTTTATATATCAGATTTTAGGAAATCATCCCGCAAAGGACGCTGTCAAATTTCATCACAATCGGTCCATAAACACCTGAGATATCGCTGAAACAATACTTTCAAAATGTAAACAAAATTTCTTAGACACGTACTTTGGACAATTTGCTGTACATCACAAGTAGTGTTTTGGCGATATCTCAGTTGTTTATGGACCGCTTTTGAAAAAAATTAATAACGTGCTTGTCGGAGGAATTTCCTAAAATCTGACATACAATTTATGTATGTCCGTGCTCCAGGAGGATGGTTTTTCCTATTTCTGCATTTCAGTTTTTCAACAAACATTCTCTAACGCGTACTTTGGGCAATTTGCGATACATTTTACAGAGTGCTTTGGTTAAACATTTCCTACAATCTGATATATAATATATTATCACATGTACACCAGGAGTATCTTTTTTCTCTTGTTATTTAAAAGTGTGTTTCAATCAAAAATTTTAAAATTTTCGTCTAATTTTTGGTATTTTTTCGATATTTTCGGTGTTTATAAACCGATTTTAATGAATTTTCTAAAATCTGGTATATAATTTATATAGGTCCATCCTCCAGGGGATTCAGAAACTTGATTTCAACAGACGGACAGACAGACGGACGGACATCGCTTAATCGATACTCCTCCCGATTCTGAGTCGATCGGTATATACGATCACTAATAAAAAAATTACAAACGGAATCACAAACTTATAATACCCTTTCACCTATTGGTGAAGGGTATAAAAAGGGGATGTTATATATATATAAGAACTATAGCCAAATATTGACCGATTGTTACAAAATGTTATATACTGGCTGGTATTAATATAAAGTTTATTTGTGCATAATTTAGTGGCCATATCTGACATAGTTTATAATTTAATAGCTTTTAACTGGCGTTTTTGGCATTTTAGTGGTTACCGGGAGCGGTTTTTATATGAAAGCTATGGTCAAAAATGGACCGATTCCTATAAAATTTGACATACTGACTGAAAGTTGCATAAAACTTCACTGTTCTAAATTTAGTAGTCATAGATTTTACAATTTTATTTAATTTATCAGCATAAATGTGATTCCCGGGGCAGGGTTATATGGGAGCTCTAACTAAATGTGAATCGATTTTAACCATTTTCAGCACACAATTTCTATAACATATCGAAAATACTTTTGCTAAATTTTGTCTCTCTAGCTCTTGTAGTTAAGAAACTATCGCGCTTTTCTCTGACGGAAAGACGGACATAAACCATGTTTTCTTTCTGTATTTTTGTGTTTCATTAAGTTTTTTATATGGGAGTTATGGTCAAATTGTGACAAAATTTTGCACACTGGCTGGCATTTACATAAAACATCCTTTTGCTGTAGCCCTTTTCGTTAAGGCGCTATCGCACTTTTATCTGACGGACAGACGGACATAAACCCCCTTTTCTTTTTGTATTTTTGTGTTTCCGTAAGTTTTTTATATGGGAGCTATGATCAAATGGTGACCGATTGTGATAAAATTTTGTACACTGCTTGGCATTGACGTAAGACCTCCTCGTGCTTTAGTGGTTATATCTGTTATAGTTTCAGATTTATTAGCATTTAAGTGTATTTTAGGTGAAATTTAGACTGTTTCCGTAAGTTTTTTTGTATGGGAGCTATGACTAAATGTGAACCGATTTTGATGAAATTTTATATGCTGCCTAAGGCTTATGCAAAACTTCTATATACCAAATTTTGTCATCATAGCTATTATAGTTTGTTGTTTATAAGCAAATAAGCGATTAGCGTAGGCCAGGTTATATGGGAGCTATGGTCAAATGTTAACCGATTTTGCCCAATTTCAATAAATTTTCTGAGAGATGAAGAATGTTTTTACTAAGTTTCATTGAGCTAACTCCTTTCGCTTCGGCGTTATCGTGATTTCAACAGACAGACAGACAAATTTCATAAGGATTCAGAATATATATAATTTTTGATTTTTGAGCCAATATTAAGCAAATTACAAACGGAATGACAACCTCAATATACCCCCCCATTTTTTTGATGGTGGGTATAAAAACAAGTAAGAGTGACATATTTGGCTGTGCCGAATCTTATATACCCACCACCAAATTGTTTTAATTTTAGAAATATATCACTTATATCTACGAGGGTGCAGCTAATTGAAAATGTGGACTAAGTTCGAAAAATATTGTTACGCTAGTTGGTATTATTGGTAAAATTTTTGGACTAAATTCGGTTTTAATAGCTTTATAATTTAAAAGTGGTTTTCCTAGTATTTATTTTACACAAAATTTGTTCTCTTAATAATAAATTAATAATAAATAATAAATTATTTAATACTTTTTGTTGTGCTTAATAGTTAGGCCAAATACATTGATAGTAATAATACTATCAATTTCGTTACAAGTTCCTAAAACATCTACCATATATAAAGTCAGGACTTAAAATTGATTGATAGCTATCGTAGGTGCAATCTTAACGTACTAAATGTACCTACTTAAAAGTCTGTTTGATTGTAGATATAATAAGGGGATGTTATATATGTAAGAACTGGCAGAGTTTTTATTGAGACTCGTTTAAAAGCAGAAACACTGGGAATATTTGTAAAGCAAGTTACGAACGGAATAACAATTTGAATCTACCCCTTATACTTTTTGATGGTGGGTACATTGAACTTAGGATAATTCAAGTAAATAAATTCTTTAATAAATTAGAATAATATATGATACAATCATTGAAAATAAAAAATATAAACTAAACGACTCATAATTACAAATGTTAGGGTAAGGATGAAAAAAAGTGCAAGGTCAAAGCTTTTCGACACCTATTTAAAATTCATGTTCTGGAGGTACATATCTCAATTGAAAAAAAATGGCAAAATTGTACAAATTTGTATAGAAAGTATTATCAAAAGATATGAAGCTATACAAATTTCTTTGTATTCCCTTCCCTGGAAATATAAGACTCAATCAAACCTTTTTTATACCCACCATCAAAAAGAATGGGGGTATATTGAGATTGTCATTCCGTTTGTAATTTCCTTATTATTGGTCCCAAAATCAAAATTGACATATATTCTGAATCCTTATGAAATTGTAAGACGATCTGCCTGTCTGTCTGTCTGTCTGTCTGTCTGTCTGTCTGTCTGTCTGTCTGTATATCTGTCTGTCTTTCTGTCTGTCTGTCTGTCTGTCTGTCTGTCTGTCTGTCTGTCCGTCTGTCTGTCCGTCTGTCTGTCTGTCTGTCTGTCTGTCTGTCTGCCTGTCTGTCTGTCCGTCTGTTGAAATCACGATAGCGCCTAAACGAAAGGAGCTAGCTCACTCAAACTTAGTAGAAACATTCTTTATCTTTGAGAAAACTTTTGTATTAAAATTGGGCAAAATCGGTTAACATTTGACCATAGCTCCCGTATAACCTCGCCTACGCTAATCGCTTATTTGCTAATAAATAACAAACTATAATAGCTATAATGATATAGAAGTAATGCATAAGCCCTAGGCAGCATGTAAATCATCATCAAAATCGGTGCACATTTAGTCATAGTTCCCATACAAAAAACTTACGGAAATAGCCAAAATTTCACCTAAAATACACTTAAATAAGTCAAAAACTTTAACATATAAAACCACTTAATTTAGCGCGAGAAGGTCCTATGTCAATACCAACGAGTGTGCAAAATTTTGTCACAATCGGTTACTATTTGACCATAGCTTTCATATAAAAACTTACGGAAATACAAAAATACAAAAAGAAAATATAGTTTATGTCCGTCTTTCCGTCAGAGAAAACCGCGATAGTTCCTTGACTACAAGAGCTAGAGCGACAAAATTTAGCAAAAGTATTTTCGATATGTTATAGAAATTGTGTGCTGAAAATGGGTAAAATCGGTTGACATTTAGTTAGAGCTCCCATATAACGCTGCCCCGGGTAACCACTAAAATGTCAAAAACGCCAGTTAAAAGCTATTAAATTATAAACTATGTCAGCTAGGGCCACTCAATTTTGCACAAATAAACTTTATATTAATACCAGCCAGTATATAAAATTTTGTAAAAATCGGTCTACATTTGGCTATAGTTCTTATATATATAACATCCCCTTTTTATATCTACAAAAAGATTTGGAGGTACATTCAGTATATCAAGATTGCATCTACGAAATTAGATAGCTATCAATTAATGTTAGGTCCAGACTTTATACACGATAGATGCATTAGGAACTCCTTACAAAATATATGAACCTGCCGTGTTGCTATCAACATGTTTATGGCACAACGAAACAGTTTATTATTGTAAAACTATATTCGGTTATGGGACAGTATTTTGTCCAAGGTAAATACTTGGGAAACCACTTAGATACTTTTAAATGTTGAACTATAGTAACTATACCACTGCAACTGAATTAAGTCCAAATATTTTACCAACAGTACCACATTTGATCAACATTTTGAATTAGCTGCACTCTCGTACAACTTGATGGTGGGTATACAAGATTCGGCACAGCCGATTATAATACTCTTACTTGATTATCTCTAAAATTTGCAAGTAAAAAGTTGTCCACCAAATCGGAAAACATATAATAAAGAAAATTCATAAAAGAACATTGGCTGTTTATTAAAATTCACAATATGTGACCCGGTCTATGAAAAGGGAAAAGGTGGCTTATGACAAAAAAAAACAAAATTCCGAAAAATTAGCTAATTTTTCGAAATTTTGTTTTTTTGAGTCATAAGCCACCTTTTCATAGACCGGGTTACTAATATTAATTATTTATAAAAAAGTGTTGTTTTTCATGCAAATTTATTCCCAAAAGTATTAAGAAAGTGTTATTTCAACAGTGAACTCAAACTAAATTTTGTAAGTTATTTATTTTGAAGTCGTAGAGTTATTGCTCTGCCAATATAATACAAATAAATAATCAGTTCTTGTTAAGTTATAATAATGAAAACTTCTTTGCTGCTAGGATTTTTGGAAATATTTGCACTTGAAAATGATTTCTGCTATAAGTTTCTGGAGCTGACCAAATCATTGAAAGAAGTTGAGTATTACGATACAATCATTTATACGAGACATGATGTGATAAAAGCATCACATAACGAAGGCCAGTGCAATATGAAGGAGATACCAAAATACTTGATGAGTCAACAGACGTCGCCTTTGATAAACCTCAAAGGAAATACTTCACATTATCTGTGGAATGAATACAATCGTCGTCTCTTGGCTATAGCCTTTTTAAATGGATTTCAGGAAGAGGATGAAGGACTTTTGAAGAATTTATGGCAAACTATGGAGCGTAATTTAAAAACTAGACTAATAATGATTGTTCCAAGGAAAACACGTGACAAATATATAGAATCAATGTTAAAATATTGTTTTGAAAATAAGGCCCTTTATGCCATTGTGCTTCGAGAATCATGGCCTATGAATAAGAAATTCTATAAAATTGAGGCTTTTCCAAAATTCAAAATGAAAACTGAAATATTTGAACCGACCAAACCAGAAGATTTGTTTTCAAATCAATTAAAAAATATGCAGGGTTATCCAATAAAAATAGTCATTACTACTGCTAGCTATAGATTATATATTTTAAATGAAGATAATGAAAAACCTATATTTGGAGGTATTGTGGGGCACTTTTTTAATCTATTTGCTCAAAAATATAACGCCACCTTTGAGTTGCCCGAAGTGCTGCAATCTTTATCTATTCAGGAAATGACTGATTTGGTGGCCAATGATACCTACGAAATCTCAGCAGACCTAAGTGATATATCTAACATTGATATAGATTGGGGCTATACTGATATCTACAATTTTGAGGACTGGTGTCTAATGGCACCGGTGGGGAAACCTATACCAGCCTATCGATTTTATGTGATAATATATGATACGATGAGCTTGATCCTGATATTTGTTTCATTTATATTATTTTCCTCCCTTCTAGCTGTTATCTGTTTTTTAAATAACGAAATTTATGTTTTACATGAACTTCTCTTCAATATCTATATTTTTAGTGGTCTATTGGGACAATCATTTAAAATTGTTTACAAATATTCCCGAATTCGAAATTTTGTTTATATCTTAATCTATATAGCGGGTTTGGTTTTCAATACGACTTATGTAAGTTATTTGCAAACATTTCGTACCAGTCCTCCAAAAATGCCCAGCATAAGTGTACTCTCAGATATTCCAAAATCTGGAGTTCGTTTTGCTATGGTGGAAGAGGATTATTTTCTCTATATAAAAAGTCATGAAATCGCCAAGGAATTAAATGAAAGTGTACAAACATTTCAATCTCATGATGAATTCAGAGATTTGCGGGATAAGTTCGACCAGCGTTATATGTTCACATGCCCCTCCATTGTCTGGGAAATCTATCAACAACATCAAAATTTTCTTCCTCAACCACGATTTCGTTTAACCGATATTTGTTTGGATAGACTTCTGCATTATCGCCTGCCTTTACAAGCAAATTCGCCGTATAAGGAAGCCATGAATACACTTATCGGACAGGTGAGGGATTCAGGACTACAGTCTTACTGGAAATCACTCATGCTTTTTGAATTTATTAAAATCAAACTAATCAATTTGTCGTTTGATAATAATGAGCGTCTCTTTGAGCCTATGAAATTTGAAGATATGGAATTGTTATTGTTTCTATTTGTGTTTCTTGTTATCGGTTGTTTCATTTGTTTTCTTATTGAAATCTATTGGCCATATCGTGGGAAATATATCAGGAAGTTGGAGCATCTTGTTATGAATTTATTCACTTTTACACGTTAAAAGTAGTTTTCTTCAGTGTATTTCGAAAAGTTGTTGTTGTGTTTAATTCTTAGTTTAAATAATTTATATTAAATTTTTAATAAAAACTAAAATTAAAACCTAAAATTTGTTTTCCTTATGTTCAGTACTAAAATAATATATCATTACCAGTGACACAAAATGACAGTTATTTTGAATTTTTCAACAAAAAAAGCAAACACAAAAATGTATTTGTTTTGTAATTTAATTACCTATACAGTTTTAATTCGTTTGACCTACATTTATTTTCATTTTATCGTAAGCCTTTTATTTTTTTGATTTCATTTTTTTTTTTTTTTTGATAGAAATAAATTTTGTGCCTTTTATTATTTCAGGCAAAAAAAACATATTTTTGCTTTATTTATATTCTTTGCTCAATGTATACCGGGAATGTTTGATTTTTTATATTTTGCGCAATATGTGTCGGCTAGCCGCGGCTGTTTTAATTAAATATTATATCAATGAATGATTGCGTTTTATTTTGTGATTTTTAAATTTATTTTTTCGAGCAAGAATTTTATTCTTTCTTATTAGAATAACTTATTCTTTAAATTAAAAACTGCCAAACAAACGCTTTATCAAAAGTGTTATAAAGTTATACAAAAATAATTTTTATAAAAAAAACGGTCATAACAAAGTGTTCGTTCTCTAAAAACAAATTAACACGCAAAAGTATTTTCTAATGGAAACAAAAGTATTATCTATAGGAAAACTCTAATACAAAAATATTCTCTATAGGAAAACTGTTATACAAAAATTCTCTGTAGGAAAACAGTCATGCAAAAGTATTTTCTAAAGGAGAACTGTAATACAAAAGTATTCTCTATAGAAAAACTGTCATATAAAAGTATTATGTATAGGAGAACTGCTATACAGAAGTATTCTGTATAGGAAAACTGTTATACAAAACTATTCTCTATAGAACAACTGTTATACAAAAGTATTCTCTATATTAAAACTATTATACAAAAGTCTTCTTTATAGGAAAACTATTATGCAGAAGTATTCTCTATACGAAAACTGTTATACAAAAGTGTACTCTATAGGAGAACTGTTATACAAAAGTATTCTCTATATTAAACTGTTATACAAAAACAATTCTCTTTAGAAAAACTGTTATACACAAATATTTTCTATGGGAGAACTCTTATACAAAAGTATTCTCTAAAGAAAAACTGTTATACAAAAGCAATTATCTATAGGAAAACTGTTATACACAAGTATTCTCTACAGGAAAACTGTTATATAAAAGCATTCTCTATAGGGAAACTGTAAAACAAAAGAATTCTCTAGAGAAGAACTGTTATACAAAAGTACTTTCCATAAAAAACAGTTATACAAAAGTATTCTGTATCCGAAAACCGTTATAGGAAAGTGTTTACCACAGTAAAACTGTTATACAAAATTATTTTCTATAGGAAAGCTGTTGTACAAAATTATTTTCTACAGGAGAACTGTTGCACAAAAGTATTCTCTTTAACAAAACAGTTTTATCTATAGAAAAACTGTTATACAAATGTTTTCACTATAGGAAAAATGTTATACAAAAAGGAAAACTGTTATACAAAAGTATTTTCTATATGAAAACTGTTATACAAAAGTATTATCTATAGGAAAACTGTTATACAAAAATATTTTCTATGGGAAAACTGTTATACAAAAGTATTATCTATAGGAGAACTGTTATGCAAAAACAATTATGTATAGGAAAACTGTCATACCAATGTATTCTCTATAGAAGAACTGTTATACAAAAATATTCTCCATAGAAAAATAGTTATACAAAAGTATTCTCTATCGGTAAGCTGTTATACAAAAATGTTTACAATAGTAAAGTTTTTATACAAAACAATTCCCTATAGGAAAACTGTTATACAAAAGTATTCTCTATAGGAGAACTGTTATACAAAAGTATTCTCTAAAGCAAGGCAGTTATACAAAAGTTTTATCTATAAGAAAACTGTTACACAAAAGTTTTCACTATAGGAAAACTGTTATACAAAAGTACTCTCTTTATAAAAACTGTTATACAAAATAATTCTCTTAAGGAAAACTGTTGTACACAAATATGTTCTATAGGAGAACTGTTATACAAAAGTATTTTTTATAGGAAAACTGTTATACAAGAGTATTCTCTATAGGAGAACTGTTATACAAAAGTATTCTCTATAGGAAATCTGTTATACAAATGTATTCTATATAGGAAACCTGTTTTACAAAAGTATTCACTATAGGAAATCTGTTATATAAATGTAGTCTCTTTAGCAAAACTGTTATACATAAGTATTTGCTATAGGAAAACTATTATACAAAAGTATTCCCGGTAGGAAAATTGTTATACAGAAGTATTCTCTATAGCAAAACTTTTATACAAATGTATTCACTATCGGAAAACTGTTAAAGAAAAGTATTCTCTATATAAAAACTGTTATACAAAAGTATTTTTGTTTTTATAAGTATTTACCTTCAGTTCATAAAATGCTTTTAATGATACATGGCGCCGGAATTATAAATTATTTAGGGCTTGCAATGCTAAAAGAAGCAAAATAGATGTTAAATAAATTATTGAAGTTAGCCAGAATAAATAACTGCAGAAACATTTCTCATACTTAACACAATGAAGATACAATTTATTGTCTTTTAATATTTTTTTTGGAAAGTATTGTAAAAATCTATACAAATTTATTTGTAGTTACCCTTCAGTCTCGAAATATAAGACTCTACCCTTTTTTATCACTTGAGTAAGTCAAAAATTTTCCAATACAACGGAAAATTTTCAACAGTTTATAGTTCCAAAAAAACATAATTAAGAAAATTTATAATAGACAGTAGATAAGGTCAGGGACCGTAAATAACTTGTGATACACTTTTTGTTCTAATTTCATTTGTTTTAAAGTAAAAAAGTACCAAAAATATTTTTCACACATAATTATTTCTGCTCGGTCTTTTTCCTAAAAATAACCAATAACTTTTTATTTAATTTTTCAGCTGATCAAAACACAATTTAAATTTTGTTTCTATACCTATTACTTTAAAAGTTTTCATGTTGAAAATTCCCCCCCCCCCCCTTTTTATCCCCTAACTTCAAAAAAGTTCCATATACATATTTGGTACTTTTTTCTTTTCAATTGAACTCGGTACATTTTATAAAAACGCAGTTAATATTTTGTTTTTATTTAAATTATTTTATGAGATGTTAAGTTATTTATATCACTTTTTAACCTATTTTGCCCCTCGAAATCAAAAAGGTACCAAATAAGTGTTCAATATTTTTTTCTCTTCTATTGATTGCGGTACAAAGTTCCTTTCTACATTCTTCAGTTCCAAAGATAAGAGTGAGTTCAAAAAGACCAAAAAAACTATTTTCACCCTTTTTACCCCCTATCGGACATAGTTTCAAAAAAGTACCAAAAACCTATCCGCTTATTTTTATAGCTATTCAAAACGTAATATTAATTTTGTTTCTATACCTATTACTTAAGGAGATTTTTTCCCTCTTTTACCTGTTTTTACCCCCTCAGACGCAAAGTTTTCAAAATTCCCTTCTTACTCGACCCATACATCAAAAAAGATATCCACCGTTCAAATGTAATCAAAATCGTTACAGCCGTTTTCGAGATAGCCATTCTATATATAGATATATATATATACAATTTTTGCTCGTTTAAGAATATAAAATTTTTGAATTTTTGGATTAAACAAAGCCACCTCAAGAAAATATCGGAGAATAAAACGAAGTTTTCGACCAAATTTCCCAAAAATGTGATGCTTTTAAAGAATCTGATTTTTATTTTTTTAGAAAAAAATAACAGTTATTTTTTGATTTTTATTTTTTTGAGCAACAATAATAATTATTTTTAACTTGTATTTTTTCAAGCAAAAATAAAAGTTATTTTTTAACCTTTATTTTTTTGAGCAAAAATATCAGCTATTTTTGACTTTTATTATTTCGAGAACAAATAAAAGTTATTTTTGGCTTTTATTTTTCGAGCACAACACAAAAATAACTTTTATTTCTGCTCGAAAAGATAAAAGTTAAAAATGTTATTTTTGCTCAAAAAAATAAAAGTCGAAAAATAACTAGTATTTTTTCTTGAAAAAATAAAAGTTAAAAATAACTGTTATTTTTTATCGAAAAAATAAAACTAAACAAATAATCTTTATTTCTGCTCGAAAAAAAATAAAAATCAAAATATAACTTTTATTTTCTGACTTTTAGGATAAAAGTTATAACTTACGGTCCCTGCATAAGGTCATTAATGAAATTTCACAATATGATAATAGTTTTTGGAAAAGTGTTGTTTTCGATGTAAATTTATTCCCAAAAGAATTAAGAAAGTGTTAATCCAACACAATAAATTGAAACATAAGTAATATTGTAATGTATTTTGAAGTCGTATAGTTATGCTCTGCTAAAATAATACAAATAAATATTTAGTTCTAGTTAAGTTGTAACAATGAAAACTTCCTTGCTCTTAGGATTTGTGGAAATATTTACACTTGGAAATGAATTCTGCTTTAAGTTTCTGGAGCTGACAAAATCTTTGAAAGATGTTGAGTATTACGATACAATCATTTATACGAGACATGATGCGGTAAAAGCATCACATAACGAAGGCCAGTGCAATATGAAGGAGATGCCAAAATATCTCATGAGTGAACAGGCGACGCCTTTGATAAACCTCAAAGGAAATACTTCACATTATCTGTGGAACGAATACAATCGTCGTCTCCTGGCTATAGTCTTTTTGAACGGAATTCAGGTGGAGGATGAAATACTTTTGAAGAATTTGTGGCAAACTTTGGAGCGTAATTTAAAAACTAGACTAATAATGATTGTTCCAAGGAAAACACATGACAAATATATAGAATCAATGTTAAAATATTGCTTTGAAAATAAGGCCCTTTATGCCATTGTGCTTCGAGAATCATGGCCTATGAATAAGAAATTCTATAAAATTGAGGCTTTTCCAAAATTCAAAATGAAAACTGAAATATTTGAACCCACCAAACCAGAAGATTTGTTTTCAAATCAATTTAAAAATATGCAGGGTTATCCAATAAAAATAGTCATTACTACTGCTAGCTATAGATTTTATATATTAAAAGAGAAAAATGGAAAACCTATATTTGGAGGTATTGTGGGACACTTTTTTAATCTATTTGCTGAAAAATATAACGCCACCTTTAAATTGCCCGAAGTATTGCAATCCCTTACTATTCAGGAATTGACTGATTTGGTGGCCAATGATACCTACGAAATGTCAGCTGACCTAAGTGATATATCTAACATTGATGTAGATTGGAGCTATACCGATATCTATAATTTTGAGGACTGGTGTCTGATGGCACCGGTAGGTAAACCTATACCAGCCTATCGATTTTATGTGATAATATATGATACGTTTAGCTGGTTCCTGATATTTGTGTCATTTGCTTTATTTTCCTTGCTTGTAGCTGTGACCTGTTTTTTAAATCACGAATTTTATGTTTTACATGAACTTCTCTTCAATATCTATATTTTTAGTGGTCTATTGGGACAATCCTTTAAAATTGTTTATAAATATTCCCGAATTCGAAATTTTGTTTATATCTTAATCTATATAGCGGGTTTGGTTTTCAATACCACTTATGTCACCTATTTGCAAACATTTAATACCAGTTCTCCAAAAATGCCCAGTATAAATGTACTCTCAGATATAAGAAAATCCGGTGTTCGTTTTGCTATGGTGGAAGAGGATTATTTCCTCTATACAAAAAGTCATGAAATCGCCAAGGAATTAAATGACAGTGTACAAATATTCCCCTCTTATGATGAATTCAGAGAGTTACGGGATAAGTTCGACCAGCGTTTTATGTATACATGCCCCTCCATTGTCTGGGAAATCTACCAACAGCAGCAAAATTTACTTCCTCAACCACGATTTCGTTTAACCAATATTTGTTTGGATCGACTTCTGCATTATCGCCTGCCTTTACAAGCAAATTCGCCGTATAAGGAAGCCATGAATACACTTATCGGACAGGTGAGGGATTCAGGACTACAGTCCTACTGGAAATCACTTATGCTTTTTGAATTTATTAAAATTAGACGAATCGGTATGTCGATCTCTAACAATGATCGCGATTTTGAGCCTATGAAATTTAAAGATATGGAATTGTTATTGTTTCTATTTGTGTTTCTTGTTATCGGTTGTTTCATTTGTTTTCTTATTGAAATTTATTGGCCATATCGTGGGAAATATATCAGGAAATTGGAGTATCTTGTAATGAAATTATTTACTTTTACTCGTTAAATCTGTTTTTTTTTTCAGGGTATTTTTGAATAGTTGTTGTAGTGTTTAATTCATATTTTAAAAAATTTGTATTAAATTTTTAATAAAAACTTTAATTAAATCCTAATATTCATTTTTTTGATGTTCTTCAGTAATAACCAGGGACAGAAAATAACAGTTATTTTTGAATTTTTAAATCAAAAAAGCAAGCACATAAATGTATCTGTTCTGAAATTCAATTACTTATACAGTTTTATTTCGTTTGTCCTACATATATTTTCAGTTTATCGTAAGCCTTTTATTTTTTTAATTTAAATGTTTTTAATAGAAATAAATGTTGTATTTTCTATAGGAAAACTGTTATACCAAAGTAATCTCTATAGGAAGACTATTAAACAATTATATTCTCCATAGGAAAACTGTTATACAAAAATATTTTCTAATGCAAAACTGTTATACAAAAGCATACACTATAAATATTCCTCATTTCTTGGAAAATTTTGGTATTGAAATCAAGCAAAATCGGTTCACATATGACCATAGCTCCAGTATAACCTCGTCTATGCTATTAGCTTATTTGCTAATAAATGACAACGTATAAAAGCTATGATGATAAAATTTGGTATATATAAGTTCTACATAAACACTAGGTAGTATATAAAATTTAATTGAAATCGGTTCACATTTAACCATAGCTCCCATACAAAAAACTTACGGGAACAGCCTAAATACCACCTTAACTACACTTAAATGCCAATAAATGATAAACTGTAATAGCTTTGGCTACTAAACTAAAGAAAGTCTTATGGAAATGCCAGCCATTGTGCAAAATTTTGTCACAATCGGTTACCATTTGACCATAGCTCCCATATAAAAAACTTACGGAAACACAAAAATACAAAAAGAAAAGGGGGTTCATGCTCATCTGTCCGCCAGATAAAAGCGCAATAGAGCCTTAACGAAAAGGGCTAGAGGAACAAAATTTTACAAAAGTATTTTCGATATCTAGAAAAAGTTGTGTATTGAATATGGACGAAATCAGTTCACATTTAGTTAGAGCTCCCTTATAACCCCGCTCCGGGAATCGCATTAATGCTGATAAATTGAATACAATTGTAATAGCTATGAGGACAAAATTTAGAATAGGAAAGTTCTATGTAACTATTAGTCAGTATATCAAATTTAATAGCAATCGGCTATAGTCAAGCTTTCATATAAAAAACACTCCCGGAAACCAAAAACAAAATGTAGCAAAGGCTAGTTAAAAGCTATTATATTAGAACCTATGATAGCTATGTCCACCAAATTTGGCAAAAATTAGCTCTATATAAATATCAGCCAGTGTGTGAAATTTTTATACAATACGTCAGCATTTGGCTATAATTCTTACATATATAATATCCCCTTTTTATACCCACCATCAAAAAGAATGGGATTTATATTGAGATTGTCATTCCGTCTGTAATTTCCCTAATATTGGCTCAAAAATCAAAAACGATATATATTCTGAATCCTTATGAAATTCTAAGACGATTGAGCGATGTCCGTCTGTCTGTTTGTCTGTCTGTCTGTTGAAATCATGATAACGCCTAAACGAAAGGAGCTAGCTCAATGAAACTTAGTAAAAACATTCTTCATCACCGAGAAAATTTTGGTATTGAAATTGGGCAAAATCGGTTAACATTTGACCATAGCTCCCGTATAACCTCGCCTACGCTAATCGCTTATTTGCTAATAAATGACAAACTATAATAGCTATGATAATCAAATTTGGTATATGGAAGTTTTGCATAAGCTTTAGGCAGCATATAAAATTTCATCAAAATCGGTTCACATTTAGTCATAGCTCCCATACAAAAAACTTACGGAAACTGCCAAAATTTCACCTAAAATACACTTAAATGCCAATAAATCTAAAACTACAACAGATATAACTAAAAATAACTAAATTTAGTACGAGGAGGTCTTATTTCAATGCCAGGCAGTGTGCAAAATTTTGTCGCAATCGGTCACTATTTGACCTAGCTCCTATATAAAAAATTTACGAAAACACAAAAATTCAAAAAGAAAAGGGGATTTATGTCCGTCTGTCCGTCAGATAAAATCGTCATAGCTCCTTAACTACAAGAGCTAGTAAGACTAAATTAAGCACAAGCAAGTCATGTGTCAATGCCAGGCAGTGTGCTAAATTTTGTCACAATCGGTCACCATTTGACCATAGCTCCCATATAAAAAACTTATGGAAACACAAAAATACATAAAGAAAAGGTTGCTTATGCCCGTCTTTCCGTCAGATAAAAGCACAATAGCGCCTTAACGAAAAGAGTTAGAGGGACAAAATTTTTCAAAAGTATTTTGGATATCTTTTAAAAGATGTGTGTTGAAAATGGACAAAATCGGTTCAAATTTAGTTAGACCTCCCAAATAACCCCGCCCCGGGAAACACATTAATGCTGATAAATTGAATACAATTGTAATAGCTATGACGATTAAAGTAGTTTTATGCAATTTTTGATCAGTTTATCAAATTTTATAGGAATCAGTCCATATTTGACTTTAGCTTTCATATCAAAAACACTCACGGAAACCAAAAATGTTAGCAAAGGCCAGTTAAAAGCTATTAAATTAGAAACTATGATAGCTATGGCCACTAAATTTTGCAAGAGTAATCTATATATATACCAGCCTGTGTGTAAAATTTTGTTACAATCGGTCAAAATTTGGCTATAATCCTTATATATATATATATATATCATCCCCTTTTTATATCTGCAATCAAAAAGATTTGGAGGTACATTCAATATATTAAGATTGCACCTATGAAATTAGATAGGCATCAATCAGTGTTCAGCCCAGACTTTATATATGATGAATGTATTAGGATCTCTTATCGAAATATTTGAACCTGCCGTAACGTGTTTAGCCTAACTACATATTAACGAAAAGTATTTAACAACTTATTAATGTAAAACTATACCCGGTTATGAGACCGAATTTTGATCAAAGTAAATACTGGGGAAACCACTAAAATATTTTTAAATGTTGAACTATAAAGCTACGGCAACCGAATTTAGTCCAAAGGTTTTACCAACAATACCAATTAGCTTAGCGATTTTTTCAGTTTTGGTCTCGATTTTGAA
This sequence comes from Stomorhina lunata, assembly GCA_933228675.1. Taxonomy (NCBI): domain Eukaryota; kingdom Metazoa; phylum Arthropoda; class Insecta; order Diptera; family Rhiniidae; genus Stomorhina; species Stomorhina lunata. Next base: position 45,460,648 of record OW121740.1, on the reverse strand, counting down.
TAAGCTGCACCCTTGTAGATATATGAGATATGTTTCTAATGTTAACACAACTTGATGGTGGGTATATAAGATTCGGCACAGCCGAATATAACTCTCTTACTTGTTAAAATTCGAGTCGTACCCACCCTAATCAAATCGAGTAAAAATCTAGTTTTTAAAAGTAATGACTATAAATTGACGTGATAGTAGGCGTGGTAAAAAAATAAAAAAATCTTTTTTGGAATTGTTTTAACATTATCTTTAATCCTAGGGGGTGACTGACATAACTTTTTTTTTGTATGGAAGGCGAACCGCTCTAAGGTACAATCAGCATATTAAGATTGCACCAATTGAACTCAATAGCTATTAACCCTTTGACATATTTCCACCAGTCAGACTCGTGGTACAATTTATGTGCCTAACATGACTATCACGAGTCTGACTCGTTTTGCGACTGTTCTTAAGCATCAAAACTGGTTTGTTTGGTGCAAGTTGTGTGCGAACAGTTTGACGCGAACTTCGTTGCAATAATTGATTGTCAAGAGGTTAATCAATGTCCCGACTTTTTATAGGGTAGATGCATTAGGAACTCCTAACAAAATACATGGACCTGCCGTATTACTACCAACATGTTTATCCTAACTAAATATTAAGCTAAACGAAAAGTATTTAACAGATTATTAATACGAAACTATACCCGGTTATGAGATTAAATTTTGTGCAAAGTAAATACTAGGGAAACCACTTAGATACTTAGTACCTGGTAGACCGAGCCTTGCTCGGAGCTTTATGATAAGCATTTTGAGGAAAATTTTAAAGTTCTTATATATTTTATATTATAAAGTGCTAAAATAAATTTAGAGGAAAGACATTGTAGAAATATTCAGTTAATTTTGAATTATTTGATTTATTTTGTCCGACCAACACATAGTTTGCATAGTTTACAGTTTAACTCATTTTGAATAATTTTGGAAATTATTCATATCAACAGAAACCTCTGTCGACTCATGCGCAACAACTTTGCTGAAGATTATAGTCTGATCAAATGCACAGTTTACGATTTAATTCATTTTGAGTAGTTTTCTGTGGCGCCACCTGTCGGACTTTGCTTATTCCAATTCATAAAACTTCTTCGGCTTATGCGTAATAACTTTGCTGAAGATTATAGCATGATTAAATGTACAGCATACGATTAAATTGACTTTGAGTAAATTTCAGTAGCGCCACCTGTCGAAATTTCTTCATACCAACTAAGAAACCTTCGTCGACTCATGTGCAACAACTTTGCTAAAGATTGTAGCATGATTAAATGTACAGATTACGATTAAATTGACTTTGAGTAAGTTTCTGTAGCGCCACCTGTCGGAAATTATTCATACCAACTAAAAAGCCTTCGTCGGCTCATGCGCTACAACTTTGCTAAAGATCATAGCATGATCAAATGTACAGTTTACGATTTAATTAATTTTTAATAATTTTCAGTGGCACCATCTGTCGGAAATTAGTCTTATCAACTTTAAAACCTTCGCCGGCTTATCCGCAACATCTTCGCTAAAGAGTATAATACAATCAAATTCACAGTTTACTATTCTATAAAGAACATACATACAGACAAACATTCATTTGTTTAAAATAATACTAATTTTTCCCCCTTTTTATTCCCTAATTTCTAAAAGTTCCATATGTATATTTGGTACTTTTTTGGTGCCAATTGAATTCGGTACATTTTTTTAAAACGCATTTAACATAATGTATAATCTTCCTATTCATATTACTTTGGAGATGTTAAGTTATCATTTTATCCCTTTTTTACCCATTTTGGCTCCAAAATCAAAAAAGTACCAAATACGTGTTTCATGTTTTTTTTACATCTATTGATTGCAGTACCAAGTTTCTTTCTATATTCTTTAGTTTAAAATATAAGAGTGGGTTAAAAAGGTGCCAAAAACTATTTTCACCCTTTTTTACCCCCTACCGCTTATTTTCAAAGCTGTTTAAAACGTAATTTTAATTTTGTTTCTATACCTATTACTTTAGGAGACATAGCGTTTTCGATTTTTTCCCCTTTTTACCCGTTTTTACCATCTTAGAGGTAAAAGTTCCAAAAGTCCCTTCTTCTTCGACCTATACATCAAAAAAGATACCCACTGTCCAAATTTTATCAAAATATTCTATATATACAATTATTGCTCGTTTAAGAATATAAGATAAGATAAATGTTAAACTATAAAGCTACTGGAACCGAATTTAGTCCAAATATTTTACCAACAATACCAAATAGCGTAACAATTTTTTTTCGATTTTGATCCACATTTTGAATTAGCTGCACCCTCGTAGATATGTGAAATATGTTTCTAAATTTATGGTGGGTATATATTTAAGATTTGGCACAGCCGAATATAACACTCTTACTTGTTTATCATTCAAATTTACAAGTCAAAAATCTTCCGCCACATCGAAGAAAATTTTCGACAATTTATAGTCCCGAAAAAAATATAATTAAGAAAATTTATACTAAACTTTACATTAGGTCATTAATGAAAATTTACGTTATGTTAATTTTTTTTTAGTAAAGCGTTGTTTTCAATGTAAATTTATTCCCAAAAGTATTAAGAAAGTGTTACTTCGACGCAATAAATTGAAACATAAGTAATATTGTAATGTCATATTGTAATCTAATGTAAGTCGTAGTGGATAAAGTAATGCAAATAAATATTTAGTTCTAGTTAAGCTCTAACAATGAAAACTTTCTTGCTCTTAGGATTTGTGGAAATATTTACACTTGGAAATGAATTTTGCTATAAGTTTCTGGAGCTGACTAAATCTTTGAAAGAAGTTGAGTATTACGATACAATCATTTATACGAGACATGATGTGGAAAAAAGGGGATCATGTAACGAAGGTGACTGCAATATACAAGAAATACTGAAATATCTCATGAGTGAACAGGCGACGCCTTTGATAAACCTCAAAGGAAATACTTCATATTATCTGTGGAATGAATACAATCGTCGTCTCTTGGCTATAGCCTATTTGAATGGAATTCAGGTGGAGGATGAAAGACTTTTAAAGAATTTGTGGCAAACTTTGGAGCGTAATTTAAAAACTAGACTTATAATGATTGTTCCAAGGACAGCACAGAACGAATACATAGAAACAATGTTAAAATATTGCTTTGAAAATAAGGCCTTTTATGCTATTGTTCTACAAGAATCATGGCCTATGAATAAGAAATTCTACAAAATGGAGGCTTTTCCCAAATTCAAAATGAAATCTAAAATATTTGAATCAACCAAACCAGAAGATTTGTTTTCGAATCAATTAAAAAATATGCAGGGTTATCCTATCAAAATAGTCATAACTACCGGCAGCTATAGATTTTATATTTTAAAAGAGGAAAATGGAAATCCTATATTTGGAGGTATTGTGGGTCACTTTTTTAATCTATTTGCTCAAAAATATAACGTCACCTTTAAATTGCCCGAAGTTTTACAATCCCTTACTATTCAGGAAATGACTGATTTGGTGGCAAATGATACCTACGAAATTTCAGCTGACCTAAGTGATATATCAAACAATGATGTAGATTGGAGCTATACCGATATCTATAATTTTGAGGACTGGTGTCTGATGACGCCGGTGGGGAAACCTATACCAGCCTATAGATTTTATGTGATAATATATGATACGATGAGCTTGATCCTGATTTTTGTATCATTTGCTTTATTTTCCTTGCTTGTAGCTGTGACCTGTTTTTTAAATAACGAAATTTATGTTTTACATGAACTTCTCTTCAATATCTATATTTTTAGTGGTCTATTGGGACAATCCTTTAAAATTGTCTATAAATTTTCCCGGATTAGAAATTTTGTTTATATCCTAATCTATATAGCGGGTTTGGTTTTCAATACGACTTATGTAAGTTATTTGCAAACATTTCGTACCAGTCCTCCAAAAATGCCCAGCATAAGTGTACTCTCAGATATACCAAGATCTGGTGTTAGTTTTGCTATATTGGAAGAGGATTATTTAATATACATAAAAAGTCATCAATTTGCCAAGGAATTAAATGATAGTGTACGAATATTTCACTCTTATGATGAATTTAGAAAGTTACGCGATAAGTTCGACCAGCGTTTTATGTATACATGCCCCTCCATTGTCTGGGAAATCTACCAACAACAGCAAAATTTACTTCCTCAACCTCGATTTCGTTTTACCAATATTTGTTTGGATACTCTTGTCGATTATCGCCTACCCCTGCAAATGAATTCACCGTATCAGACAGCCATGAATACACTTATTGGACAGGTGAGAGATTCGGGACTACAGTCTTACTGGAAATCACTTATGCTTTTGGAATTTATTAAAATTAAAAGAATTAATTTGTCGATCTTTGAAAATGATCGTGACTTTGAGCCTATGAAATTGGAAGATATGGAATTGGTTATGTTTCTTTTTGTATTTCTCGCGGTTTGTTGTTTCATTTGTTTTCTTATTGAAATTTATGGGTCATATCGTTTGAAAATATTACCAGGTTGGAGTATCTTTCAATGAAAACCTTTACACATTATATGTATTTTTTTCAGTGTATTTTCGAAAGGGTTTTGTAGTGTTTAATTCTTAGTTTTAACAATTTGTATTAAATTTTTAATAAAAATTTTAGCTAATATTAAAAGCTTTTAATAATTTTTTTAAAAAAGTGATATTTAATACAAAAACAAGTAAGAGTTTTATATACGGCTGTGTCGAATCTTGTATACCCACCATCAAGTTGTACGAGAGTGCAGCTAATTCAAAATGTTGACCAAATGTGGTATTGTTGGTAATATATTTGGACTAATTTCGGTTGCAGTGGCATAGTTACTATAGTTCAACATTTAAAAGTATTTAAGTGGTTTCCCAAGTATTAAGCTTGGACAAAATGCTGTTCCATAACCGAATATAGTTTTACCGTAATAACCTATTTCGTTGTACAATAAACATGTCGATAGCAACACGGCAGGTTCATACATTTTATTAGGAGTTCCTAATGCATCTACGGTGTATAAAGTCTGGACCTAACATTGATTGAGAGCTATCTAATTTCGTAGATGTAATCTTAATATACTAAATGTACCTCCAAATGTTTTTGATTGTAGATATAAAAAGGGGATGTTATATATATCGGGTTGTTAAATTTCAAGGGCCGATGTTGATTTTGAATCAAACACAAACTATTTAGGAAATTATTGTTATTTTATTTTATTATGATATATTGGTATTACTCAATTATGTATGGAACAAAATATCGGCCAAATGGGTGCCGCGACCACGGCGGTACACCTCCATTCGATGGTCCAAATTTTCGATGACCCTGAGTCATAATGGAGGTTCTATGCCGTTAATGTGCCGAATTATCTCATCATTTAGCTCTTGAAATGTTGCTCGCTTATCGACGTACAACTTTTCATTCAAATAACCCCAAAGAAAAAAGTCCAACGGTGTCAAATCCATGATCTTGGCGGCCAATTGACATCGCCATTACGTGAGATAATACGGCCATTGAATTTGTTGCGCAAAAGAGCCATTGTTTCGTTAGCTGTGTGGCAAGTGGCATCGTCCTGCTGAAACCACATATCGTCCACATCCATATCTTCCAATTCGGGCCATAAAAAGTTCGTTATCATCTCACGATAAACTTTGTGGGTGCATTGGTTTTTCGACAATCACTCTTGGATTCTCATTCGCCCAAATGCGTCAATTCTGTTTATTGACGAATCCACTGAAGTGAAAATGTGCTTCATCACTGAAGATGATTTTCTTCGAAAATTGATCATCCAATGTTGCCATTTCTTGCCACCATTATGCCCATTCACGACGTTTGGAATGGTCAAGAGGCTTTAGTTCTTGAGCCAATTGCACCTTGTAAGCGTGTAAATGCAAGTCTTTATGCATAATGTTCATCAACGACGAGCGTGAGAGGTGCAATTGTTGGCCACGATGACGAGTTGAGGTGGACGGCTCTTCAGCCACACTATCGCGAACAGCAGCAATATTTTCTGCAGTGCGAGCTGTACGAGCATGCACTGGTGTTCTCACATCTTCTACAGATCCGGTTTGCTCGAATTTTCCCACGATTTTTGCGATTGTACGCATATTTGGACAATCAAATTGACCAAAAAAACCACGAAGTGCACGATATGCATTTTGATTTGAACGCCCATTTTCGTAATAAGTCTGGATAACTTTAACACGTTGTTGGATTGTGTATCTCTCCATGGTTCAAATTGAGTAAGTCTGAAATAGAGAAATGTCAAATAAAATTCGGAAAAAAACTTGGCGTTTAGGTGTGGTTCACATTCAACATCGGCCCTTACAATTTAACCAGCCTTTATAGTACAACTACAGCCAAATGTTGACCGATTGTTACAAAATTGAATATACTGGCTGGTATTAGTATAGAGTTTATTTGTGCAAAATTTAGTGGCCATAGCTGACATAGTTTATAATTTAATAGCTTTTAACTGGCGTTTGTGGCATTTTAGTGGTTACCGGGAACGGTTTTTATGTGGTCAAAAATGGACTGATTCCTATAAAATTTGACGTACTGACTGAAAGTTGCATAAAACTTCTCTGTTCTAAATTTAGTAGTTATAGATTTTACAATTTAATTCAATTTATCAGCATAAATGTGATTCCCGGGGCAGGGTTATATGGGAGCTCTAACTAAATGTAACTAAATGCGATTTTACCCATTTTCACCACATAATTTCTATAATGTATTTAAAATACTTTTGCTAAATTTTGTCTCTCTAGCTCTTGTAGTTAAGGAACTATCGCGCTTTTCTCTGACGGAAAGACGGACATAAACCCTATTTTCTTTTTGTATTTTTGTGTTTCCGTAAGTTTTTTATATGGTCAAATAGTAACCGATTGTAACAAAATTTTGCACACTGGCTGGCATTCACATAAGACTTCCTTTTGAAAAATTTTGTTGATGTTACCCTTTTTGTTAAGGCGCTATCGCGCTTTTATCTGAGGGAAAGACGGACATAAACCCCCTTTCCTTTTTGTATTTTGTGTTTCCGTAAGTTTTTTGTATGGGAGCTATGGTCAAATGGTGACCGATTGTGACAAAATTTTGCACACTCCTTGGCATTGACATAAGACCACCTCGTACTAAATTAAGTGGTTATATCTATTATAGTTTTATATTAATTGGCATTTAAGTGTATTTAAGGTGAAATTTTGGCTGTTTCCATAAGTTTTTTGTATGGGAGCCATGACTAAATGTGAACTGATTTTGATGAAATTTTATATGCTGTCTAGGGCTTATCAACAGACAGACGGACAGACAGACGAACATCGCTCAATCGTCTTAGAATTTCATAAGGATTCAGAATATATATCGTTTTTGATTTTTGAGCCAATACTAAGGAAATTACAAACGGAATGACAATCTCAATATACCCCCCATTCTTTTTGATGATGGGTATAATAATGTAACACAACATCTCCTACCACAAGAAGTAGGATAAGTATGACTGATTACAAAATAAATAGTTAATGCTACCTTGTACCCAAGACTAATATAAAGACTTTATTATAAAGATTTTGCACTTAATATATTTTTATCTGCCACTAGTGAAATAAAGTGGATAAAGAACAATGAAAAACCCATAAATGCACAAATTAACATACATTCAGAGCTTCGAAAGGCTTAATTAAATATTAGCTTAATTCCTAAGAATTCAAAAATGATTTAACAATACCTTAAGTTTAATTCCCATAAAACAATTAAAAAAAATGTGTTGATTTTTAATTCATAGTGAATTGATTCACATGGGAATTTAAAATCAACTTAAATGAATAAAATGTTTCTTCAATCCTCTACTCCAATTTGAATTAACATTTTTTATTCTTAATTAAAACCAGTCCAAATTGAATTAAAATATTTTTTGATAATTCATTTTGTGCAAATCATTAGGGTGGATATAAACTAAAGATACTTGATTTTAAATCAAAAACTTAAATTCTGACTTTTTCGAGGGAAAAGTTTTTTAAACTATACCACTCATTGAATAAAAGTATATCAAACCAAAAACCGAAAATTGAAGTTTTAATTTATAGGGTATTATTATATCAAGTGCGATATACATTGTTTGTAAAAACCCTAGATATAAAATAGAACAAAATTTATCATAACCTATTAAAATATTCTTATGTTTTATCAGAAAGCATACACATTTAATAAAAGTGTTCATGTATTCTTTAACGTTCGTTCAAAAAAACGGAACTACCCTAATGTGGCTATTTCACCGCAAACTTGTGTATATTTTGCATTTATTTGTTAAACTATAATTTTTAAAAGATATTTAGATATGCAGGAATATAGTAATATTAATGGTCCTTCGTTTATAATGACCTAATCTTTACCAGAAATTAAATCAGTGAAGGAATCTGCTTAATTAAAATTTTTTTCTAAAAAAATTTATAAAAATAATTTGTTTTTTGTGACATTAGTTTTTGTAAATACATACATATACATGTAAAATGTGCTAATATGTAAGAGTATATTATCTCTGGTTTTGTTGTGTTGCTGCGAAATAATGGATTTTATATGTTTTCGAATCTGGATGAGATTATAGATTATGTGTACAAAAAATCTTTAGTTTTATGTGTATCTATATTTTATTTTAAATAGTTTTTCTGATCTTATGACCAATAACAAAGAATTTTTTTATTTTTTTTAAATTTCGCCTAAGTCAACTTAATAAACTTTTGAATTTTTCCACAAAAATGTTATTTGTATATGACCTACAGGTCTAAAAAACATTAGTCCCTTAGCAGGAAGATATATTACATAGCTGAGATACATACACAATTATGATGGAATTAGAATAAAATTACAAAATTTAGTACAATTAGAAAATGTAAATATACATATGTATGTATGTCGATAATGAATAAATCACATTTTAATCATATGACTTTTCATACATGTTTTTTAGACAAAGTGGACTTGGTTTTGTTAAAATCGAGATGGAAATCATCTCAGCTTAAAAACCCTTTTTTAACCCAATAACTTAAGAAAGAGTCATTTCTTTATCCTCTAAAATGGGGACCTTTTTTCATGGGTATTAAATGATATTTAATCCCTAATGCAATCCTGAAACTTATTTTATGGTTAAGGACTTGTTTCGTTGAGATTTATTTTATTCCGCTCTTTTATAGGTATTATATATTTTTGAACTGTAGGGTTCGTTTGAATACGTTTATTTTTGTATGCCTTTACAAAATGATTTGTTTATAAAATTTTTAATTATTTTTGTATAAGATTAAGAATTGAAATAATTTAAATTAAATCTAACTGATTTTAAATTCCCTAAGAATTAATTCTTAAAAGTTAAGGCTTATGACTTGATTCAGGTGAATGTATTATGGGAATGATATAAACACTAAAATAAATTTGATTTTAAAATATGGAATTAGGAATTGAGCCTTTCGAACCTCTGCATACATTTCATGAAAACGTGTGTGTGCCTTGGCATTGTATTGGATAATAGTCTCAATTAGTTGTTTTCGAATAAGAGTAAATGCGGTATACTCTCATTTTTATGGGACTGTTCAAATGGACCATATGGCAAATCAATGTATTGAAGTGCAACATATTTATATTATAGAGTATTCGGTTGAGAGTTATCTGATGAAAGAAATCAAGCTTAAATAACACTGCACAACAGTGAAAAAAGTGCAAGGTCGACTATATAGGTTCTATTCTACTATCAAAATGTAGTAAAACCCTATACTCAGTTTGGCCAAGTTAGTGACCGTTTTATTTTTATGGGCCTCCAAAGTTTCCCAATATTATCATGAAGCCTAAAAAAGGTGTCATCAGTTTTTACCAAATGGCTAATCAACACTAAAAAATATCGCTTAGCAAATATTTTTTTCTAAAATTTTTATTTAAAAATGTATTTTATCTTAGACCTTTTTTAAAAAAGCTAATGAAAAATTTTTTTGTTTTCAATTTTATGATCATAACTATTTGGAAATCCTGATTTTTCCTACACTATATTTGGAAAAATTGTAGCCACAGCAACGCTAAATAACTTTTGTGAACACACCTGAACGTGTCTAGTAGGGTGTTCATTTTACTCGACTTTAAATTATTTGAGTAATCAAATAACTTGAAAATGGGGTTTTTTAATTATTCGGAAAATCGATTAATCGTTAAAAATAACTCGAGTTATATATATATATATATAATTCCCCGACATCATTCCAATTGGAACAAGGGGTACTTCTCTCAGACAATGAGCTGCATCCGATTCTATTTTTAGACTCATTGAAAGGGACCTACGTTTTAACGCCAGCTCCGAACGGCAAATGCATTAGTTAGAGAAGTTTTTCATAGCCTAATACTCAATAACCAGTGGCTAGCTGAGTTATGAAGTGAAACCGCAGCTTTTTTGAAAATTAATTTTTTTCAAGTGAGCCTGACAGGGATTGAACTTGGGACCTCTGGTATGCTAGGCGGATGACTAACCTGCTATACCACGGCGGTTCACAATTACTCGAGTTAATCGAGTAAAAAATTCATCCAAAAATTACTCGAGTAAGATTTTTCTGTAAGTTTTTGATAGGTATATTTTTAATACAACGATTTTTTTTTTCTTAAAATTATAGTGTTTTATTATCAAAAATGTTTAACAGTTCGCAATAAAAAACATAAAACAAATATATAAAAATTTATTTTTAATACAAATGAACATTTGTAACATATTGTCACCCTAAATATTTTAAGAGAGTTTATTTACTTCTATATGCAAAAAGCAATCTTTCGATAAATCCTCAGTTTGATCTAATAGATTAGTAGGCTCTACGACTATATTTTACCTATGTTTACAATGGGATCTCCAACTGGACTAAAGTAGGATCTACGATTACATTGCGTCCTTTAATTGATATATAATAGGACGTACTGTTACTATAGAATTACATACGATTACACAGGGATCTTCAACTAAACTATAGCAGTATCTATGAATACATCGGAGACTTCAGCTGGACTATAGTAGGTTTTTCGATTGCAATGGTACCTTCAACTAATCTATAACAGGAGCTACGATTACGATTATGACCTTTAAATAAACAATAGTAGAAATTACGAATACATTGGATACCACAACAGGTCTATGGTAGACTAGGCTATTTATATCTGAAATTACATTGACTATATATATATACTATGGACTATATACATACAATTTACTATATACACACAATAGACCCCAGTAAAACTTTTCATTACCAAATAATGAGTTAAACAGTTAAACTATTGAGCACGAACTACTTACTCATTCGCTGTTTAAGTCATTACATTAATATTTAAGTTCTTAAAATTCAAAAATCATTTAAAAAGACTCTTTTAATAAAAAAAAAACTAAAAAAAATTGTTGCCCTTGGTGGGATTTGAACCGGGGCCATTCAGTTTAAATTACCATCTTAATTACAAATAAGTACTTCTGTAATAACTTATTATTTATTCAGATGGTATGTTGTAGTCGTTACAAGGTAACCTGTTATCAGAGTACTTGCCATTACCAAAGTTTTGCTGGGACTATATTACAAGTTGTAATTTACAAGTCACAATTATTGCTTAGAATTGACAATGTTAAAATCCATGGTTATTTTATGAATGGAAAATTAACTGTATTAAAACCCTCGATTATTGCTTTAAATTAACTAGTACCTGATTAACCGAGCCTTGCTCGGAGCTTTATGATAAGCATTTTGAAGCAAATTTGAAAGTTTTTATATATTTTATTTTATAAAGTTAGTTTTGAATTATTTTATTTATTTTGTCCAACCAACACATAGTTTAACTCATTTTAATAAATTTGGAAATTGGTCATACCAACAGAAACCTCCGTCGACTCATGCGCAACAACTTTGCTAAAGATTATAGTCTGATCAAATGCACAGTTTATGATTTATTTCATTTTAAGTAGTTTTCAGTGGCGCCACCTGAAGTTGTTCATACCAACTAAGAAACCTTCGTTTGCTTATGCGTAACAACTTTGCTTATGATTATAACATGATCAAATGCACAGTTTACGATTTAATTCACTTTGAGTAATTTTCTGTGGCGCCACCTGTCGGACGTTGCTCATTCCAATTCATAAACCTTCGTCGGCTTACCCGCAACAACTTTGCTGAAGATTATAGCATGATTAAATGTACAGCTTACAATTAAATTGACTTTGAGTAAATTTCAGTAGCGCCACCTGTCGAAATTTCTTCATACCAACTTAGAAACCTTCGTCGGCTCATGTGCAACAACTTTGCTAAAGATTGTAGCATGATCCAATGTACAGTTTACGATTTAATTAATTTTTAGTAATTTTCAGTGACGCCATCTATCGGAAATTAGTCTTATCAACTTCAAAACCTTCGCCGGCTTATCCGCAACATCTTCGCTAAAGAGCATAACATGATCAAATGCACAGTTTACTATTCTATAGGGTGGCGCATAAGTAACGTTAAGATTTGATCAGTGAATACATTTTTTAATTTAACCCAGTAAAACTTTTCATTACCAAATAATGAGTTAAACAGTTAAACTATTGAACACGAACTACTTACTCATTCGCTGTTTAAGTCATTACATTAGCATGGGGATGTCATTGGAGGCAAGTACTTACCAATTGCAGAAAAGTAATGACTTGGGTAAGCAATTTGAAAGCAACAACAACAACAGCAACAACTTTTTTGTTGTTGTTTTATTAAAAACATATATTTTTAAAAGAAATACAAAGTTTTTTTATGATCCCATGGGGGGCTCGAACCCAGACCCTCCGACTGCTAGGCAGAGACTCTTCCACTGAGCTACTTCATATGTTGAAAACTTAGCAGCTTATAATTAATATAAACAATTTTTATTTTTAGATCCAAAATCATGTGAAAATAACTTTGTTTTTCCCTGCTTTTTTTTGCTTTGTTGTAATTTTTGGAAAAATATTTTTATACGACTTTTTGTAATTATTTTAAAACTTTTTTAAAATTATTTTAAAACTTAAACAATTTAAATCTTCTTTTTTGTATAAGTTTTTACATAAGATTGACTCTTACTTACTTAAATGTTACAACCTGTTAAGGTCAAAGTCCGAGCATATTTTAGAATTCCATGGATTTCGATCTTGTGCGAATATTCTCCAATTTTATAGGCCAAGCTTTGAAAAATGTTCCTCTACTTGGTCTTTCTATCGAAGTTTCGGACATCCTCCTTTAATATTAGGTAGTGGGACATTTAAATTCTAATTTTATCCTCTTCATTGTATTTTTTTTCAAGAGAGGGTTACTAGCCCGTAATCCTAACCCATTTTTATCGATCTTATGGGACAACTCTCGGAACATGTTAACTCACAATATTAATGGGTGTTAAACTAGCTCCCCGGGTGATACCATGAGGAGGTGTGTGTCCACAGTTGAGATGAAGGATGACCCAGATAAGTTGGGCTTACCAAGTTAAGACCAATTAGAATCGTGTTTGGTATTCAACATCCCCTACATAATCAAAATTGACTCATGATGGTATTTTTTCATTAACGTGAGTTAGTTTTACAATTTTTTTTTACAGAAGATAATATTTAAGTTCTTAAAATTCAAAAATCATTTAAAAAGACTCTTTTAATAAAAAAAAAACTAAAAAAAATTGTTGCCCTTGGTGGGATTTGAACCGGGGCCATTCAGTTTAAATTACCATCTTAATTACAAATAATTACTTCTGTAATAACTTATTATTTATTCGGATGGTATGTTGTAGTCGTTACAAGGTAACCAGTTATCAGAGTACTTGCCATTACCAAAGTTTTGCTGGGATAGTTTACAGTTTAACTCATTTTAATAATTTTGGAAATTATTCATACCAACAGAAACCTCCGTCGACTCATGCGCAACAACTTTGCTAAAGATTATAGTCTGATCAAATGCACAGTTTATGATTTATTTCATTTTAAGTAGTTTTCAGTGGCGCCATCTGAAGTTGTTCATACCAACTAAGAAACCTTCGTTTGCTTATACGTAACAACTTTGCTTATGATTATAACATGATCAAATGCACAGTTTACGATTTAATTCACTTTGAGTAATTTTCTGTGGCGCCACCTGTCGGACTTTGCTCATTCCAATTCATAAACCTTCGTCGGCTTATCCGCAACAACTTTGCTGAAGATTATAGCATGATTAAATGTACAGCTTACGATTAAATTGACTTTAAGTAAATTTCAGTGGCGCCACCTGTCGAAATTTCTTCATACCAACTAAGAAACCTTCGTCGGCTCATGTGCAACAACATTGCTAAAGATTGTAGCATGATTAAATGTACAGATTACGATTAAATTGACTTTGAGTAAGTTTCTGTAGCGCCATCTGTCGGAAATTATTCATACCAACTAAAAAGCCTTCGGCGGCTCATGCGCTACAACTTTGCTAAAGATCATAGCATGATCCAATGTACAGTTTACGATTTTATTAATTTTTAGTAATTTTCAGTTTCGCCATCTGTTGGAAATTAGTCTCATCAACTTAAAAACCTTCGCCGGCTTATCCGCAACATCTTCGCTAAAGAGCATAACATGATCAAATTCACAGTTTACTATTCTACAAAGAACAAACATTCATTTGTTTAAAATAATACTAATTTTTCCCCTTTTTATTCCCTAATTTCTAAAAGTTCCATATGCATATTTGGTACTTTTTTGGTGCAAATTGAATTCGGTACATTTTATTAAAACGCAGTTAACATAATTAGCCAATTCACTATGTCTACTAAAGTGCTAAATCTTAAAGTGCTATTTAGGGTCAAATAGCACTACTGTGAACACCTGTCGTATATTAACCATTGTATATTTTGATAGACGTCATACTACTACACAGAAAATGAAAAACAACAAGAACTTACCACATTGTCAGATTCCATTTCCAAATTTGTATTATGTATTTGATTTCGATGTTTTTGTTAAAAAAAAATTCGTAATTGTTTTTGTTTTAATTTTGCCAATTTTTTCAAACAAAAAACGCTGAAATATGACCGTGGCATCACAGAATTAAATAGCACGGTGAGTAAACATAGGTTTCAAAGTGATATTGTCATATAATATTTTTTAATGGGAAATACCAACAAAATTTTTATGACAGTCATAAATATTTATGACAATAGGACAATAGCACACAATAGCAGAGACTGTGAATTGGCTAAATGTATAATGTTCCTCTCATATTACTTTGGAGATGTTATGTTATCATTTTATCCCCTTTTTACCCATTTCGGCTCCAAATCAAAATAGTACCAAATACGTATTTCATGTTTCTTTTACATCTATTGATTGCAGTACAAAGTTTCTTTCTGTATTCTTTAGTTTAAAATATAAGAGTGGGTTAAATAGGTACCAAAAAAACTATTTTCAGCCTTTTTTACCCCCTATCGAACATAGTTTCAAAAAAGTACCAAGCACCTGTCCACTTATTTTCATAGTTGTTTAAAACGTAATTTTAATTTTGTTTCTATACCTATTACTTTAGGAGATATAGCGTTTTCGATTTTTCCCCTTTTTACCCGTTTTTACCCTCTTAGAGGCAAAAGTTCCAAAAGTTCCTTCTTCTTCGACCTATACATCAAAAAAGATACCCACTGTCCAAATTTTATCAAAATCGTTAGAGCCGTTTTCGAGATAGCCATTCTATATATATATAAATACATACAATTATTGCTCGTTTAAGAATATAAGATTTGAAATTAGCCATTTTATTTTACTCGAGCGATTAATCGAGCAAACATAACTCGAGTAAACACCCTAGTGTCTAGATACCAAAAAGGAGTCTAGATACCAAGTAGGAGTCTTTATGACCTATTTTTGGTATCCAAACACGTTCAAATATATTCGTATTCTTAAATTCACAAAAGTTGTTTAACTTTACTATGACTACAAATTTCCCAAATATAGTAGGAAAAATCAGGATTTCCAAAAATTTCTGATCAAAAAATTGAAAACAAAAAAATTATCTTTAACTTTTTTTTAAAACTTTAAGATAAAATACATTTTTATCATAAAATTTTCGCAAGAAATATTTGCCATACTCTTGGCTTCATTTTTGCCGAACATAGTTAAGCGATATTTTTAGATTAGATTATTAGCTATTTGGTAAAAACTGATGACACCTCTTTTAGGCATCATGCTAATATTGGGAAACTTAGGAGGGCCATAAAAATAAAACGGTCACTAACTTGGACAAACTGAATATAGGGTTTTACTACAACTTGATAGTAGAATAGGACCCATATAGTCACGACCTTGCACTTTTCAAAAGATGTTCATTTGTTGTATAGTGTAATAGATCACGTAATAGCGTTGTTGGTGTTATTGTATACAATAACAAGTAAGAGTGTTATATTCGGCTGTGCCGAATCTTATATACCCACCATCAAGTTGTGTTAAATTTAGAAACATATCTCATATATCTACGAGGCTGCAGCAAATTCAAAACGTGGACCAAATTGGAAAAAAGTTGTTACGCTAGTTGGTATTGTTGGTAAAATATTTGGAATAACTTCGGTTGCAGTAGCTTTATAGTTCAAGATTCAAAAGTGTGTAAGTGGTTTCCCTAGTAATTATTTACTTTAAAAAAACCGTTATCGTAACCGGGTATGGTTTTACATTAATAAGTTGTTAAATACTTTTCGTTTAGCTTAATATTAAGTTAAGATAAAGAAGTTGATAGTAATACGACAGGTCCATATATTTTGTTAGGAGTTCCTAATGCATCTACCATATACATAATCTTAATATGCTGCTTGTACCTCCGAATCTTTTTGATTGTAGATATAAAAAAGGGGATGTAATATAAATATATAAGAATTATTGCCAAATGTTGACCGATTGTAACAAAATTTCACACACTGGCTGGAATTTATACAGGGCTTATTCTGGCAATAGCTGTCACAGTTTCTAATTTAATAGCTTTTAACTGGTCCTTGCTAAACATTTTTTGGTTTCCGGGAGTGTTTTTTATATGAAAGCTATAGTCAAATATGGACCGATTCCTATAAAATTTGATATACTGACCAATAGTTGCATAAAACTTCTCTATACTAAATTTAGTCGTCATAGCTATCACAATTGTACTCAATTTATCAGCATTTATGTGTTTCCCGGGGCGGGGTTATATGGGAGCTCTAACTAAATGTGAACCGATTTCGCCCATTTTCAGTACACAACTTTCGTTACATATCGGAAATACTTTTGTAAAATTTTGTCTCTCTAGCTTTTGTAGTTAAGGAGCTGTCGCGCTTTTATCTGACGGACAGACGGACATAAATCTCCTTTTCTTTTTGTATTTTTGTGTTTCTGTAAGTTTTTTATATGGGAGCTATGGTCAAATGGTGACCGATTGTAACAAAATTTTGCACACTGACTGGCATTCACATAAGACTTGCTTTTGCAAAATTTTGTTGCTGTAGCCCTTTCAGTTAAGGCGCTATCGCGCTTTTATCTAACGGACAGACGGACATAAACCCCCTTTTCTTTTTGTATTTTTGTGTTTCCGTAAGTTCTTTATATGAGAGCTATGGTCAAATGGTGACCGATTGTGACAAAATTTTGCACACTGGCTGGTATTCACATAAGACTTGGCGAAAGCTATTACATTTTAGCATTTATTGGCATTTAAGTGAATTTCAGGTGGAATTTTGGCTGTTTCCGTATGTTTTTTATATGGGAGCTATGGTTAAATGTGAACCAATTTCGATGAAATTTTATATGCTGCCTAGTGCTTATGGAAAACTTCTAGATACCAAATTTTGTCATCATAGCTATTATAATTTGTCAGTTATTAGCAAATAAGCGACTAGTCTAGACGAGGTTATACGGGAGCTATGGTCAAATGTTAACCGATTTTGCCCAATTTCAATACCAAAATTTTCTCATAAATGAAGAATGTTTTTGCTAAGTTTCAGTGAGCTAGCTCCTTTCGTTTAGGCGTTATCGTGATTTCAACAGACAGACAGACAGACGGACAGACAGACGGACAATCGTCTTAAAATTTCATAAGGATATAGAATGTATATCGTTTTTGATTTTTGAGCCAATATTAAGGAAATTACAAACGGAATGACAATCTCAATATACCCCCCATTCTTTTTGATGGTGGGTATAAAAATAGTTTTTTAACACAGACTGTGTATTTGTCAAAACTCAAGACAATCAAGACCTATTAAGGACCCTATGTAGTAAATGACTTAAGGTAAACAAAGCTGGGATAAATGAATTGGAAAGTAAACTCTTTTATTTAATTCTAAATATAAAATTTGGTGTAGGGTGTTGGTAGTGTATGTTAAGTTGTGAGTTTAATGTGTACAAATAAATTGGTGAAAATATAAATTGCTTTAATGTGTGATTAAAATTAGTTTAATATATGTTTAGCATGCGAAATGTTTGTTAGTTTTTAATTGATAATTTTAAAAAAATATATTGTTGTCATAAATAAGTGATAAAGTGTTTTTTATGTACATGTGACAAATTTAATTAATATGACTGTAAAGTTGACATAAAAAAATTTGATTGTTGAACAAGAAAGAACAGAGTCCAACTTTAAAGATTTTTCCTGTATTATAAACTTTGATTTAAAATTTGTTTCTTCTAATTTATTTAGAAATTTATTAGCAATCTCTCAGTATTTCAAAAAAAAAACAAGAGTGTTATATTCGGCTGTGCCGAATCTTATATACCCACCATCAAGTTGTGTTAAATTTAGAAATATATCTCATATATCTACAAGGGTGCAGCTAATTCAAAATCTGAACCAATAATGAAAAAATCGCTAAGCTAATTGGTATTGTTGGTAAAACCTTTGGACTTAATTCGGCTGCCGTAGCTTTATAGTTCAACATTTAAAAATATCTTAGTGGTTTCCCCAGTACTTACTTTGATCAAAATTCGGTCTCATAGTTTTACATTAATAAGTTGTTAAATACTTTACGTAAATATGTAGTTAGGCTAAACACGTTAATAGTAATACGGCTGGTCCATATATTTCGTTAGGAGTTGCTAATGCATTCATCATATATAAAGTCTGGGCTGAACATTGATTGATGCCTATATAATTTCATAGGTGCAATCTTAATATAATGAATGTACCTCCAAATCTTTTTGATTGTAGGTATAAAAAGGGGATGTTATATATATAAGAATTATAGCCAAATGTTGACCGATTATAACAAAATTTTACACACTGGCTGGTATATATAGAGAGCTTATTCTTGCAAAATTTAGTGGCCATAGCTATCATAGTTTCTAATTTAAAAGCTTTTAACTGGCCTTTGCTAAAATTTTTGGTTTCCGTGAGTGTTTTTCACATGAAAGCTAAAGTCAAATATGGACTGATTCCTATAAAATTTGATAAACTGATCAAAAATTGCATAAAACTTCCCTATTTTAAATTTAATCGTCATAGCTATTACAATTGTATTCAATTTATCAGCATTAATGTGTTTCCCGGGGCGGGGTTATATGGGAGCTCTAACTAAATTTGAACCGATTTTGTCCATTTTCAACACACATCTTTTAAAAGATATCCAAAATACTTTTGTAAAATTTTGTCTCTCTAGCTCTTTTCGTTAAGGCGCTATCGAGCTTTTATCTGACGGACAGACGGACATAAACAACCTTTTCTTTATGTATTTTTGTGTTTCCATAAGTTTTTCATATGGGAGCTATGGTAAAATGGTGACCGATTGTGACAAAATTTTGCACACTGGCTGACATTGACATAAGACTTCCTTGTGCTTAATTTAATTTTACTAGCTCTTGTAGTTAAGGAGCTATCACGATTTTATCTGACGGACAGACGGACATAAATCCCCTTTTCTTTTTGAATTTTTGTGTTTTCGTAAGTTTTTTATATGGGAGCTAGGTCAAATGGTGACCGATTGCGACAAAATTTTGCACACTGGCTGGCATTGGCATAAGACTTACTTGTGCCAAATTTAGTGGTTATATCTGTTATACTTTTAGATTTATTGGCGTTTAAGTGTATTTTAGGTGAAATTTAGGCTGTTTTCGTAAGTTTTTTGTATGGGAGCTATGGCTAAATGTGAACCGATTTTGATGAAATTTTACACGCTGTCTAGGGCTATATACCAAATTTTGTCATCATAGCTGCTATAATTTGTCATTTATTAACAAATAAGCGATTAGCCTAGACGAGGTTATACGGGAGCTATGGTCAAATGTGAACCGATTTTGCCCAATTTCAATACCAAAATTTTCTCAACGATGAAGAATATTTTTACTAAGTTTCAGTGAGCTAGCTCCTTTCGTTTAGGCGTTATCGTGATTTCAACAAACAGACAGACGGACATCGCTTAATCGTCTTAGAATTTCATAAGGATTCAGAATATATATCGTTTTTGGCTTTTGAGCCAATATTAAGAAAATTACAAACGGAATGACAATCTCAATATACCCCCTATTCTTTTTGATGGTGGGTATAAAAATGGTCTTACGACAAATGATTTATAAGCCGAAAAAAGCCAGAAGTGATGCGAAAAAATGCAAAAAAAAAATTGGAGTCTATAAGAGATACCTATAAGAGATAATGTAGTACAGTAATCCTATTTTTTTTCGAAAATGTAAAAATCTTTGGGATAGTTTGTCGTAACTATTAAGCACAAGGGAAAGTATTTAACAGATTATTAATGTAAAACTATACCCGGTTATGAGACTAAATTTTGTGCAAAGTAGAAACAAGGAAACCACTTAGGTACTTTAAAATTTTGAACTATAAAGCTACTGCAACCGAATTTAGTCCAAATATTTTACCAACTAGCGTGACAAGTTTTTTTGAATTTGGTCCACATTTTGAATTAGATATGAGATAAATCTCTAAATTGAACACAACTGATGGTGGGTATATAAGTTTCGGCACAGCCGAATATAAAATTCTTACTTGTTTACTTTTTGATCATCGAAAGCGAAAAATAAATTTTTGCAGTTGTATGGGAGGTGGGCGTGTCAGTGGTCCAATGTCTTCCATTTTTTGTTAAAATAGTACATATTGCCCTAGTATCATAAGTCTAGATTCATTTTTTTTAAAGATATTTATTTCTGTCTCCCTAGAATGGCTAAATCTCTCACTGTGCATTAAGTGTTATGATTGGACTAAAGATGGCGACACAGTACAAAAAGTAAAAAAATAAAACAAAATTTATTATTTTTACATCATCCAAAAAGAAGAGTATTCGTATTTGATCCCAAATCTATTACATTTATTTATTAATGTAACAAACCAATTTATTGATAAAAAGCCAAAAAATGTTTGCGGAGAAACCAAAGTCCTCGACGCGTTTCAATGGTTGGTTAAGCCATCTCTTCAGGAGGATTATCCCCAATTTAGACAGATCGAAAATCTCGCATTATGACTATATTTACAAACACAACTTTTCAGAATTATGTTCATAAACCATAAGTAAAAGCATAGATCATCGACTGAACAAAAACAAACATTTTTCAGTTTTCATCTACCTTCACTTCCCACATTCTTGCTGCAGCCGTCGGCTACTATATGCAGAATGCTGTGAAGAAGGGGGGGTAAGATGTTTTAAAATAAACAAGTTTATTGTAAAAATAAGCTGAATGCACGCAGTTTTATCATAAAATAACAATATAGTCGGGATGTAAATATTATTCAAAAAGAAGAGTATTCGCATTTGATCCCAAATCTGTTACATTTATTTATTAATGTAACAGACCAATTTATTGATAAAAAGCCAAAAAATGTAGCGTTTAGTAGATCTTCATTTCTTATTCGATTTGGCCACCATATATTAAGGATTTGCCGCAAGCATTTGTTTGCAAAGGTTTGCAGGCGCTTATCGATGGCATTTGTGCGTTTCCAAGTTTCGCAGCCGTAATACAAGATGGACTTGACATTCGAGTTATATATTCGTAACTTAGTTGTTGTTGATATTTGCCGAGATTTCCATATAGTTCGGAGAATGCCGAATGCAGATTTTGCCTTATTAATACGCGATTCAATATCCTCATCGGCGCCACCTTTTGTAGATACCAAACTACCAAGATAATTAAAGGTACCTACACAACCAATACCCTCGTTATCCACATTGATGTGTGGCGACGGGTTTGCGCCATAGCCTCCAGGCATAATCTTTGTCTTGGAGATATTGATTTCCAGCCCAGCTGTCCGAGATTCAACAGTAATAGCGCTAGTGTTTTCTTGAAGGTGAGCTGGTTTTTGGCTTAGAAGACATACGTCATCGGCGTATTCCAAGTCCTCGAGTTGCTTAAATGGTGTCCATTGGATACCACGTCTACCATTCAGTGCCGTGCACATTATATTGTCGATGACAAGGATAAAAAGTATAGGTGATAATATACATCCTTGTCTTACTCCAGTAGTAACTTCGAACGGATTAGACAATTTACCTTTATGTAGAACCCGGCATTTAAAGTCCACGTACATTGCCCGAATTAAGTTCAGAATTTTCGTTGGCACGTTACGGTTTTCTAAAATTCTCCATAGATAGCACCTGTTGACACTGTCGAAGGCCTTCATAAAGTCGATAAACGCTAGATAAATGGGGGTGCGGAATTCATTACATTGCTCCAATACTATTCTTACTGTGTTGATTAGATCAACACAAGATCTATTCTCTCGGAACCTAAACTGATTTTCGCGGAGTGTTTCAGAAACTGCGTCAAACATTCTATTCAAAATTACTCGACTTAGTATTTTGCTCGGTATTGGAAGAAGTGTTATTCCCCTGTAGTTATTGCAGTCTTTGGAGTCACCCTTTTTTGGTATTTTGACTAGTATACCTTCATTCCAGGAGGTTGGTAGAGCTTCTTCTTCCCATATCTTACGCACAAATGGGTGCCACAGTCTCGCCGATCCTTCAACGTCACATAAAAGCATCTCCGCTGATATATTGTCATTGCCCGGGGCCTTGTTACGCTTAAGGCTTTTAATGGCATTCTTCACTTCTTGTAATGTAGGTGGGCTGTCTGAAATTCCACTGAATAAACAGTCATGGTTGGTTTCATTTTGCACTTCCGTCAGCGGTTCTAATCCAATGGGATTGTTTAATGTTGACTGGAAGTGTTCCATCCATCGTATTAATTGTTCATCCGGGGTTGAGAGAAGTGTACCGCTATTACTCAGAATGGGACTATTTGTTGTAGGTAGGTTTGCCACACAACGCCCTTGATATATTGTATAAGGTCCTTATGTCGCCTTTATTTGCAGCTGACTCAGCTTGGCTTGCTTGTTCATCTACCCACATTCTCTTGTCCCTCCTTGCAGACCTTTTTATTCTGTTGGACAGGTCACGGTACATTGTGTTACATTGTGTTAAGCTCTTCAAGATGTCATTAAACATCATTTATTACCAATTGGAGATTTATTAGAGGAAGCCCAGGAAAAAAGAAATAAGGATTACAGATTTTACAGAGAACATAATACCAGAAAAACGTCACGAAGTTCTACAAATGAAGACTTATTTCACATATAAGCAACGTCAGATCCATTCATTTTTAGCATTCGAAGTCAATGGAAAGTAAATCCTTCGGACCTAAGTGTCGAAGTTAAAGCACTGCTACAGGACAGCAGTAATACAGAGCAGAATATAAAATATTTACAAGAAATATTCTAGCCAAATAAACAATAATTATACAGCCATGTCACAGAACACAATTCCGTTCGGAAGTGGAATGAATTTCGCACTTTGCTTCTATTGAAAAAGTAAAACGAAACAATTTTTCGGAATGAAACCACTTTCTATTTTCAAAGTGGAATTGAATTCATATGTTTTTAGTTGTTTATTCAATATTTGAACAATTTCCTCAATTAATCAGTGTTTTTTTTTAAAACAAAGATAGAGTTGACAATTTCAATTAAAAAAAATCTTATTTTGTACTGATTTTGGACATTTACAATTTTTCGGAATCTATAGAACCTAAAACCATTTCGATCGGAATTCAACTACAGAATGGTTTCAATTCCGAACGGAATTCGTGACATGCCTGATAATTTGCATTTAACATTTGAGTGCAATAAAGTATGCAAATATTAATATTAAATATTATTTTATTTATCTACAATCTATTTATGACTACAAATAAATATATATTTAAAGAAAAATTAAGTTACACTCTTTTATTTAAAAAAGAAAACTAGGTAATATTTAAGTATTATTAAGCATAAATTAAAATTTGCGCCACCCTAATAAAAATACTGTAAATACCTCAACGAGAAAGGCGGCACCCTAAGGATAACAAAATATTAAATTGCTATACAAGGACGACTTGTGGCCCAAATTTGAGCCAAATCGGTTAAAAGAAAGTGGGTCAAAAATGAGTTGGCAGATTTGAAACAAAATAATAAAGAAAAACATCGAAAATTGAATTTCAAGCTTAAATTTCTTAAGAACCACTGTACCGATCTTAATAAAACCTATACTCGAAAAGAACTACTAAAAAATCTTTAATAGTTAAAAAGTTACAGAGTTTTGGCCAATGAAAAACGATTCTGAACCACTGTGCGCCGTGGTATAGCAGGTTAGTCATCCGCCTAGCATACCAGAGGTCCCAAGTTCGATCCCTGGCCAGACCCACTTGAAAAAAAATAAAATTTTCAAAAAAGCGGTGTACCTCATAACTCAGCTAACCATTCGTTATTGAGTATTTGGCTAGGTAAAACTTATCTAACTAATGCATTTGCCGTTCGGAGCCGGAGCTAAAACGTCACTTTCAATGAGTTAAAAAATGGAATCTGATGCAGCTTATTGTCTGAGAGGAGTACCCCTTGTTCCTATTGGAATATTGTGTGTTTTATATGACAACAAAACAAACAAAATAAGAATGACTGACAAAACGCCAAGAAAAAATAACGCATGGTTGTAGAGAGTCAACAAAAACCCTTGGTGATCAGAACAAAACGGAAAAGGTGCAAATTTTGAGCGTCAAAAAACCCCTTTATTAAATTAGGGTTGCCAGACACAAATCTTGAAAAAGCTGGACATAAGGGAAAAAAGGCTTGACAACCCAAAAATTAGCTGGACATTAATAATAAAAAACTTGCTTTAATAACACACTGATACATTTTGAGGAAAAAGAAATACACTTTTAAGGAAACCTATATCAAACGATAGGCCTTATTGAGTGTATCAGTTTGTCATTTTTAGAAATTTCGATATACCCTCAAAATCGAAAGTTATCAATAAAAAACGATTTTTTTGGTCTACTCGAACAAAAATAGGCCTAGCTAAGTCATTTGTTTATCGATTTGAAATTTTAACACGGTTTGAGACAGACAAGACATCAGGCTTTCTTCTTGAAGAATTCATCAAATTATCACAAAAATATTTTCAAACAAATTAAAATTTTTATTTTTTTTTTTCGATTTTTTCACATTGGGACGCCGTTTTTCGCAGTATTTTGTTAGGAATACCAAACTTTTTTATATTTACTTGAAAAGTGCATTAAATATTTTGTGAACCTAGATTATTTACATTTAAATTAATAGCGAATTAAAAACAAGTAAGAGTGGTATATTCGGCTTTGCCGAATCTTGGATACCCTTCACCAATGGTGTTCCAAAAGTACTTAATGTAATTCGTAGCAATATTTGGTTATACTAGTATTATATGCAAAGAGTCTTTAAAATTAAGAGTCGGAAAACGAAAACCTTTTCGGTGGCGTCATCATCTAGAATAGTTATGCACCCAAAGGTTAGGTTGGGCAGGTGGCTGATGTCTAGGGAAGCTTCACTTTGGTTCTAAAGTGGTCCCTTTGTGAAAGATAATGATTACTAGACTACAAGTAGAGAATGCATATTTAAGCCAGCCAGTAGCTTCGAAATAAAATAGACACATATTTTACGAACATTTAATAAAGTACGTGAAATATATAGCTTTTGAATGGATGGTTATCAGCTTTGTCGGAAAAGTTTACTTATTAATTTGAAGTTAGTTAATTAATTAAAATGAACACTTCATCAATAATATTTGGGATGTATAGTTCTTTCGATCTGTCCGATGGATGTTTGGAAAGTTTTGCTCTAGTTCTTTGTGCAATTTTAATGTGATTTAATTTAT
Source organism: Stomorhina lunata (assembly GCA_933228675.1). NCBI lineage: Eukaryota > Metazoa > Arthropoda > Insecta > Diptera > Rhiniidae > Stomorhina > Stomorhina lunata. The sequence goes on along the minus strand of OW121740.1, from coordinate 45,434,517 downwards.
CAGCATTAAATCGATTCCCGGTCGGGTTTATATGGGAGATTTCACTAAATGTGAATAGAGCTCGCCCATTTTCAATATCGAACTTTTCAAGAGATCAGAAATACTTTTGTCAAATGTTGTCCCTCTAGAAAGTTTATTTTAGGCGCTATTGTCCTGAATATCAATATTGTACAACGTCTTTATACTAAATGTCATCATCGTATCTATTATAATTTGTCATTTATTAGCTACTAAGAGATTGCCTTAGGCGAAGTTATACGGGATCAATTGTCAAACGTGAACGGATTTCTCCCAATTGCAATTAAAAAATTTAAATTTTTGTTGATATGTGAGATACTTACATACATATGTAGGTTTTGAACGGATATCATATAATCAGCTGCATTTTTGTACTTCCTAGGAAGATTACCTATAATTTGATATATAATACATTCTCAAATGTTATCATAATGTTCAAAAGTCAGACACAAAATTAAGATAAATGCAGTGTGTCTGTCTGCTAAAACCAGATTTGTGGAGCTCCTGAATTGTCGCACCCTGAATTTCAACATTGTTGATCAAAACACCATCGCTTAAACGCTAAATTATATCTACCACAAATTACAGAATGCATCAGGATTTAGATAATCCCCTGCGAAGGACGCTATTAAATTTCATCAAAATAAACACCTGAGATATTGAGAAAACAGGAGCTCCAAAAACTTGACTACAACAGAAAAAAGGATAGACAGGTAGACGGACGGACATGTAGACGGACGGACAAACAAACAGACGGACGGACGGGCAAACAAACAGACGGACGGACAGACGGACGGAGGTCGCGAAATCGATTCTGAGTTGATCGGTACAATTTGAATGGTATTCATAATCAGATTTGTGGAGTATATATATCAGATTTTAGAAAATCCTCCCATAAAGAACGATGTCAAATTTCATCACAATCGGTCCATAAACACCTGAAATATCGCTGAAACAATACTTACAAAATGTAAACAAAATTTCTTAGACACGTACTTTGGGCAATTTGCTGTACATCAAATGTAGTGTTATGGCGATATCTCAATTGTTTATGGACCGCTTTTGATAAAATTTAATGACGTGCTTGGCGGGGGAATTTCCCAAAATCTGATATAAAATTTATATAGGTCCGTGCTAAAGGAGGATGGTTTTTCCTATTTCTGCATTTCATTTTTTCAACAAACATTCTCTAATGCGAACTTTGGGCAATTTGCGATACATCAAATTCAGTGTTTTGGCGATATCTCAGTTGTTTAAGAACCGATTTTGATAGAATTTTACAGAGTGCTTTGGGAAACTATTTCCTATAATCTGATATATAAAATATTATCACATGTACACCAGGAGTATCTTTTTTCTCTTGTTATTTAAAAGTGTGTTTCAATCAAAAATTTTAAAATTTTCGTCTAATTTTTGGTATTTTTTCGATATTTTCGGTGTTTATAAACCGATTTTAATGAAATTTAATAGCGTTCATTGCGGGAGAATTTCCTAAAATCTGATATATAATTTATGTAAGTCCATCCTCCAGGGGCTTCAGAAACTTGATTTCAACAGACAGACAGACAGACGGACAGACAGACAGACAGACAGACAGACAGACAGACAGACAGACAGACAGACAGACAGACAGACAGACAGACAGACAGACAGACAGACGGACATCGCTTAATCGATTCTCCTCCCGATTCTGAGTCGATCGGTATAATTTTTATGGGGTCTACGATCACTAATAAAAAAATTACAAACGGAATCACAAACTTATAATACCCTTTCACCTATTGGTGAAGGGTATAAAAATATAAGTTTTTTTTGTAAAAGGGCCAGTTTAATTATAATACGTATAAGTATTTATATTTATACGCACTTATGAATGAAGTTAAAAAAGGATAGAAACAAAGAAGTACGACATAATGTCCAAGCTCTATTTATGCCTCTATTGCCGTTCTCGGTTTGACTGTCTTGAAATCATCCCAACTTTCACGACCAAACCCTTTTCTGGTATTGCGAAGCCCAACGGTTTTTAGATGAGATCGGTAATACAGCTTTCACACTATGAAACTAGTTGCATAGCTACCTCTGTAGAAAAAAGGGCGTGGGAAAGTTTTATTTCACTATGTAGGAATTTCTTGGGGAACCATAGAAGTGAAGATTATATTCAGGTGGTAAATGAATTCCTTGAATCTTATGCTGAAATGGAGTGACGGATGTCAATAAAAATTCATTTCCTGCACGCCCATTTCGATTTTTTTCCAGAAAATCTTGGAAAACTCAGTGATGAGCAAGGTGAAAGATTCCACCAAGAAATTTTAACTATTGAAAAACGCTACCAGGGGAAAAGCCCAATAAAAATGCTAGCAAATTTCTGCTGGTCACTCAAACGTGAAACGAGTGACAGTGCATATAGCCATAAAAGACAAAAGAAGCATTTTTAGTTAACTTCTTAAGTCACTTTTTTCGAATTTCAAGAAGTGCCGGCCAGAAAAATGTGCAATTTTTCGGTTTTTGCAAATTTTGACCTATAAGCTTAATTTGTAATTTAGACCCAATTTGCTTTCCATCAACAAATATCAAAAGTTAAATTTTGCAAGAACTAAAAAATTGGCCATATTTTTTCTTATAAACGCAATTTTCAACTTCATGGGCTGGGCGCCACGTGATAACATAGTCCGATTTGGCTTAAATTTTTTTATTTGAAGTTTCTCACCGAATGACATAATAATCCGACCGCTATTTCTCCACTTTCGAAAAAAGTTGAAAAAACACTCTAATGTAGTATTGTATAGAAAATTTTCTAATATACAAATAATACTGAATTCACCTTTTTTACTAAAATTGTTATATCTCCGTTAATATGTTTCCGATTTTAATTAAAGTACTCTTGTTTTACAAAATGGTAACCATGATATTTTTTTTAAGTCAAATTATATTATGTCTTCTGATAAATTTTACGAACAAAAAGCTTCCGAAGTTGAAAAAATCGAAAAAAAAATAAAATTTTAACTTCAGCGAAAATATTTTTATGATAAATTGGTCATGTTAAAAAAAGGTCTTTACGAAGTGAAAGCCTAATTCGTTTTCTGTCGAAACACATTTTAAAATTTAAAATCGATGTAAAAATGACTCAGTTAAGCCTTCTTTTCTCCGCTAAGTCCAAAAAAATCGTTTTTTATTGATAACTTTCGATTTTGAGGGTATATCGAAAATTTAAAAAATGGTAAAATGATCGTCTAACCTTGTTCTACTGGTTGAGCTTGGTTTCGTTCCGAGTGTATTTTCACTGTATCAGAGTGTAATTTGCTTCGATTAATCTTAAAATGTTTGATAAACCGAATTGCGAAAACCCATGCTATTCGCGTTTGTCGATAACATTGATATCATAGGACGCACATTGTGCGATTTGAATGCCACCTTTTGAAGTATCGAGAAGGTATCTAGTAAAATAGACCAATGAATCAAAACAAAACTGCTGGTTTCTACAAGCAGTTTCTACGAGGTTTTAAAAGAATTTATTTAACTTGGTACCGCCGTCAACATAAATAACGACATAAGTTTCGATATAGGCCATTTAAGTAATGTAAGTACAATGGGTAAATTTGATAGAAGGTAATTTTATTACAAAATAATCGTGATCAAGCAATCAATTAATCAACGCATAAATCGCTTAAGTAAAAAAGAAAAAAAATACACATTTGCAAAAGTTTTTATTGCGTTCTTTTTTCATTAAAATAGTTATTCTTTAAAAATATACAACAAATTTCAATTCATCACCTTTCAGCTGGACAAATTTAGTTTTAGCTTGACACTGGACAAGCACTAGAAAAGCTGGACAATCCAGTCGAATCCAGCCTGACTGGCAACCCTATATTGAGTGCATAACTTGCAAAAAACCTATTTCTCCGTTACACCGACACACAATTTCTCTAACTACCACATATTGCATTGATCACAAGCCTCAAAAATATTTTTGAAATATACAAAATTAGAATTTCTCAATTAAAATAATGATGTGGGGTCAAAATATGACCCCAAAATCCCATGTGTAATTTTTTTCTTACTAAGAAATATAGTTACCAATCTTTTATGTTTGAAAGAGTTGCCATACTCTAATGAAATCCGTCTTATATAGGTACTTTGAGTTATAAAATAGTGCAGTGTAATATCTGAAAACAAACAAGTAAGAGTGTTATATTCGGCTGTGCCGAATCTTATATACCCACCATCAAGTTGTGTTAAATTTAGAAATATATCTCATATATCTACAAGGGTGCAGCTAATTCAAAATCTGGACCAAAACTGGAAAAATCGCTAAGCTATTTGGTATTGTTGGTAAAACCTTTGGACTAAATTAGGTTTCCGTAGCTTTATAGTTCAACATTCAAAAATATTTTAGTGGTTTCCCCAGTATTTACTTTGATCAAAATTCGGTCTCATAACCAGGTATAGTTTTACATTAATAAGTTGTTGATTAATATGTAGTTAGGCTAAACACGTTAATAGTAATACGACAGGTCCATATATTTCGTTATGAGTTCCTAATGCATTCATCATATATAAAGTCTGGGCTGAACATTGATTGATGCCTATATAATTTCATAGGTGCAATCTTAATATAATGAATGTACCTCCAAATCTTTTTGATTGTAGGTATAAAAAGGGGATGTTATATATATAAGAATTATAGCCAAATGTTGACCGATTGTAACAAAATTTTACACACTGGCTGGTATATATATAGAGCTTATTCTTGCAAAATTTAGTGGTCATAGCTATCATAGTTTCTAATTTAAAAGCTTTTAACTGGCCTTTGCTAAAATTTTTGGTTTCCGTGAGTGTTTTTCACATGAAAGCTAAAGTCAAATATGGACTGATTCCTATAAAATTTGATAAACTGATCAAAAATTGCATAAAACTTTCCTATTTTAAATTTAATCGTCATAGCTATTACAATTGTATTCAATTTATCAGCATTAATGTGTTTCCCGGGGCGGGGTTATATGGGAGCTTTAACTAAATTTGAACCGATTTTGTCCATTTTCAACACACATCTTTTTCAAGATATCCAAAATACTTTTGTAAAATTTTGTCTCTCTAGCTCTTTTCGTTAAGGCGCTATCGTGCTTTTATCTGACGGACAGACGGACATAAACAACCTTTTCTTTATGTATTTTTGTGTTTCCATAAGTTTTTTATATGGGAGCTATGGTCAAATGGTGACCGATTGTGACGAAATTTTGCACACTGGCTGGCATTGGCATAAGACTTCCTTGTGCTTAATTTAGTCTTACTAGCTCTTGTAGTTAAGGAGCTATCACGATTTTATCTGACGGACAGACGGATATAAATCCCCTTTTCTTTTTGAATTTTTGTGTTTTCGTTAGTTTTTTATATGGGAGCTAGGTCAAATAGTGACCGATTGTGACAAAATTTTGCACACTGGCTGGCATTGATATAAGACTTTCTTGTGCCAAATTTAGTGGTTATATCTGTTATACTTTTAGATTTATTGGCATTTAAGTGTATTTTGGGTGAAATTTAGGCTGTTTTCGTAAGTTTTTTGTATGGGAGCTATGGCTAAATGTGAACCGATTTCGATGAAATTTTATATGCTGCCTAGTGCTTATCTAAAACTTCTAGATACCAAATTTTGTCATCATAACTGTCATAATTTGTCATTTATTAGCAAATAAGCGATTAGCCTAGACGAGATTATACGGGAGCTATGGCCAAATGCTAACCGATTTTGCCCAATTTCAATACCAAAATTTTCTCATAGATGAAGAATGTTTTTGCTAAGTTTCAGTTAGCTAGCTCTTTTCGTTTAGACGTTATCGTAATTTCAACAGACAGACAGACGGACATAGCTCAATCGTCTTAGAATTTCATAAGGATTCAGAATATATATCGTTTTTGATTTTTGAACCAATATTAAGGAAATTACAAACGGAATGACAATCTCAATATACCCCCCATTCTTTTTGATGGTGGGTATAAAAAACTATAATAAATGAAATAATTTTTATTCGGCTAACATTTTTGAGCCGATTCGAGCCGCATAACTCGGCGGCGGCTTTATGACATTATAAATGTTCGGCGGCGGCTATAAACCGACTTTGAGCTTGTTCACCACACATCAGGTATCTACAAAAGGTGTCGCCTAGAGGAACATTGAATTGCGTATTTAAGTGGCGAATTTCAATTGATGTTTCTTTATTTCCTGTTAATTCTTTATCAAAAATCTATGTGTCAACATGTATGTTAATGTGTTTTAAATACATGTAAATATTTTAAATAGATTAACTATTTGGTGGGACATGACACGCTAACAAAATATAAATAAAAGTTTAGTTTTAATATATCTATAACAATGAAAACTTCTTTGCTTCTTGGTTTTTTGGAAATAATAGCACTTGAAAACGAATTCTGCTTTAAAGTTTTCGAGCTAGCGAAATCATTGAAAGAAGTTGAGGACTACGAGACAATTATTTATACGAGACATGATGTGATAAAGAGGCATGATAACAAATTCTACTGTAATATGGAAGAAATACCGAAATATCTCATGAGTGACAAGGCGACGCCTTTGATAAACCTCAAAGGTAATACTTCACATTATCTGTGGAATAAATACAATCGTCGACTCTTGGCTATAGCCTTTTTAAATGGATTTCAGGAAGAGGATGAAAGGCTGTTAAAGAATTTGTGGCAAACTTTGGAGCGTAATTTAAAAACTAGACTAATAATGATTGTTCCCAGGACAGCACAGAACGAATACATAGAAATAATGTTAAAATATTGCTTTGAAAATAAGGCCATTTATGCTATAGTGCTACGAGAATCATGGCCAGTAAATAAAGAATTTTATAAAATAGAGGCTTTTCCAAAATTCAAAATAATGCCGGAAATATTTGACACCAAGAAACCACAAGGTTTGTTTTTGAATCAAATCAAAAGCATGCAAGGCTATCCCATCAAATTAGTCATCAGTAGCGCCAGCTATAGGTTTTATATATTTAAAGAACACAAGGAAAAGCTTATATTTGGAGGTATTGTGGGACATCTTTTTAATCTATTTGCTGAAAAATACAACGCCTCCTTTCAATTGCCAGAATTACTAGAATCTCTGACGATCAAGGAAACAAATGATTTGGTCGACAATAATACCTACGAAATCTCAGCTGAGCTGAGTGATATTCTGAATGATGAAACAGATTGGGCCTATACCGATATCTACAATTATGAGGATTGGTGTATTATGGCTCCGGTAGGAAAGCTTATACCACCCTATCAATTTTATATCATAATATATGATAAAATGAGCTGGATCATGATATTAGTGTCGTTCATGCTATTTTCATTTCTAATTGCTGCTATCAAAATTTCGAATAACGAATTCTATGTTTTACATGAACTTCTCTTCAATGTCTATATTTTAAGTGGACTTTTGGGACAATCCTTGAAAATTGTGTATACATATTCCAGGACTCGAAATTTTGTTTATATCTTAATCTATATAGCCGGTTTGATTTTTAATACCATATTTGAAACCTACTTGCAAGTATTTTACACCACTCCTCCTGTTATGCCCAGCATAAATGTACTTTCAGACATAAGAAAATCTAACATCCGATTTGCTATACTTAAAGAGGATTATATCTTGTACATAGAAAGTCATAAACTTGCCAAGGAATTAAATGATAAACTAAAATTGATTTCTTCTTATGATATATTTCGAAAGTTACGCGATAACTTCGACCAGCGTTATATGTACACATGCCCCTCAATTGTCTGGGATATTTACCAACAACAGCAGAACTTCTTTCCTCAACCACGATTTCGTTTAACCGACATTTGTTTGGATAGACTTCTGCCCTATCGTCTGCCTTTACAGGCAAATTCGCCCTATAAAGAAGCCTTGAATCTTCTTATGGGACAGACAAGGGATTCAGGACTACTGTCACATTGGAAATCGCTAATGTTTTTGGAATTTATTAAAATTAAACGAATTGATTTGCTAATCACTAGCGATGACAGCGACTTTGATCCTATGAAATTGGAAGATATCGAAATGTTAGTTTATCTATTTGTTTTTCTAGCAATTTGTTGTTTTATTACTTTTAGTATTGAAATTTGCTTGTATTACCATGGAAAACTTATCGGGAAGTTAGAGTATCTTTTGGTGAAATTACATTTACGTTAACTATTGTTTTATGTTCGAAAGTTTTATATATTGTTTAAATAATAATCTAAATAATTTGTATTCGAGTTAGCTCAAAAATTTACACAAATGACGCATAAAAAATAAACTATATTTAATCTCTGGTTTACTCTGTTTTTTTTTTTTTCAGGGACCGAAAATAAATGTTATTTTTGAATATTTGATTAAAAAAAGCAACCGCAAGGAAATGTCGGAGAATTAAACAAAGTATACCATTTTGATAGTCTTAGACCAAATTTTCATAAAATGCGATGCTGTTTAAAAATTTTATTTTTATTTTTTAGAAAAAAATAACAGTTATTTTTTGATTTTTATTTTTTTGAGCAAAAATAACAGTTATTTTTAACTTTTATTTTTTCGAGCAAAAATAAAAGTTTTTTTTAACATTTATTTTTTCGAGCAAAAAAAAACTGTTATTTTTGACATTTATTATATCGGGCAAAAATAAAAGTTATTTTTTAACTTTTATTTTTTTCGAGCAGAAATAAAAGTTATTTTTGTGTTTCTAACCCCAATTATGATTACAAAACTCAACTCCATTAATTTTTGAGCATATGAAATTATTTTCACTGAAAAATTATTTTTGCTTGAAAAAGTTTTTCTATAAATTTATTATAATTTCAAACTAAAATAATTTAATTTCGAAAATTTTTCTATAGTAAAAATTTTATAGCGAAAATTTTACTATATAAAAATTTTATATCGAACATTTTTTTTTTTATGAAATAAATTTTATGTCGAAAAATTTTCTATAGAAAAAATTTTATATCGAAAATTTTTCTATAATAAAATTTAATATTGAAAATGTTTCTATCGAAATAATTTTATATAGAAAATATTTCTATGGAATTTATTTTATATCCAAAATTTTTTTATGAAAAAAATTGTATACCAACAATTTTATCGAAAATGTTTCTATAGCCAAAATTTTTTGTCGTAAACTTCACTATAGAAAAAATTTTATATTAAAAATTTTTATATAGAAAAAAATTTATATCGAATTTTATATCGAAAATTTTACTATAAAAAAATTTTAAATTGAAATTTTTTTTGTAGAAAAAATTTTATATCTAAAATTTTTCTATAGAAAAAATTTTATTTTGAAAAGTTTTCTATAGGAAAAAATTTACATCGAAAATTCTATAGAAAAGATTAAATTTTATACCGAAAATTTTTCTATAGAAAAAATTTTATACCGAAAATTTTTCTATAGAAAAAATTTTATATAGAAAATTTTTCTATAGAAAAAATTTTATATCGAAAATTTTTCTATAGAAAAAATTTTATATCGAAAATTTTTCTATAGAAAAAGTTTTATATCGACAATTTTTCTATAGAAAATATTTTATATCTATAGAAAAAATTTTATATCGAAAATTTTTCTATAGAAAAAATTTTATATCGAATATTTTCTATAGAAATAATTTAATAATTTAAATAATTTAATTTAAATTTTTCTATAGAAAAAAATTTATATCGAAAATTTTTCAATTAAAAAAATTTTAATATCGAAAATTTTTCAATTAAAAAATTTTAATATCGAAAATTTTTCAATTAAAAAATTTTCATATCAAAAGTTTTTCTATAGAAAAAATTTTGTATCGAAAGTTTTTCTATAGAAAAAATTTTGTATCGAAAATGTTTCTATAGAAAAAATTTTATATAGAAATTTTTTTTATACAAAAAATTTTGTATCAAAATTTTTTTATAGAAAAAATTTTATATCGAAAATTTTTCTATACAAAAAATTGTATATCAAATTTTTTTTATAGAAAAAATTTTATATAGAAACTTTTCCTAAGAAAAAGATTTATATTGAAAATTTTTCTATACAAATAATTTTATATTGAAAATTTTTCTATAGAAAACATTTTATATCGAAAATTTTTGCACTGAAAGAATTTTATGTCAAAAATTTTTCTATAGAAAAAATTTTATATCGAAACTTTTTCTATGGAAATAATTTAATATCGAAAACTTTTACATAAAAAAAATTTTATAACGATACTTTTGCTATAGAAAAAATTGTATATTGAAAAATTTTCTATAGAAATAATTTTATATCGAAAATGTTTTATAGAAATAATTTTTTATAGAAAATATTTCTGTAGAAATAATTTTATATCGAAAATTTTTGAATAGAAAAAATTGTATACCAACAATTTTTCTATAGGAACAATTTTATATCGAAAATTTTTCTATGGGCAAAATTTATTATCGATAATTTTTCTAAAGAAAAAATTTTATATCAAAAATTTTTCTATAGAAAAAATTTTGTATCGAAAATTTTTGTATAAAAAAAATTTTATATAGAAAATTTTTTTTATGGAATAAATTTTATATTGAAAAATTTTCTATAGAAAAAAATTTATAGCGAAAAATTTTCGATATAAAATTTTTTCTATAGAAAAATTTTCTTTATCAAATTTTTCCTATAGAAAAATTTTCGATATAAAATTGTTTTCTATAAAAAATGTTCGATATACATTTTTTTCTATAAAAAAATTTTTGATATACAATTTTGCCTTTACAAAAATTTTCAATATAAAATTTTTTCCATAAAAAATTTTCAATACAAAATTTTTTCTTTAGAAAAATTTATAGAATTATAAAATTTTTTCGCAAATTTTTCTATAGAAAAAATATCGTATCGAAAATTTTTCTATAGAAAAAATTTTATATTGAACAATTTTCTATAAAAAATAATATTTACATCGAAAATGTTTCTATAGAAGAAATTTATATCTATAGAAAAAATTTGATATCTACAATATTTCGATAGAAAAAATTTTATGTCGAAAATTTTATATCGAAAATTTTTCGATAGAAAAATTTTATAACATAAATTTTTCTATAGAAAAAATTTTATATCGAAAATTTTTCTATAGAAAAAATTTTATATCGAAAATTTTTCTATAAAAAAAATTTTATATCGAAAATTCTTCTATAGAAAAAATTTTATATCGAAAATTTTTCTATAGAAAAAATTTTATTTTTTCTATAGAAAATGGAAAAAATTTTATATCGAAAATTTTTCTATAGAAAAAAAATTATATCGAAAATTTTTCTATAGAAAAATTTTATATCGAAAATTTTTCTATAGAAAAAATTTTATATCGAAAATTTTTCTATAGAAAAAATTTTATATTGAAAATTTTTCTATAGAAAAAATTTTATATCGACAATTTTTCTATAAAAAAAATTTTATATCAAAAATTTTTCTATAGAAAAATTTGATATCAAACATTTTTCTATTGAAAAAAAATGTATACAAAAAATTTTTCTATCGAAAAAAATTGATAAGGAAAATTTTTCTATCGAAAAAATTTGATATCGAAAATTTTTCTATCTGAATAATTTGATATCGAAAATTTTTCTATTGAAGAAAATTGAAATCGATAATTTTTCTATCGAAAAAATTTGATATCGAACATTTTTCTATAGAAAAAATTTGATATCAAGTATTTTTGTATAGAAAAAATTTTATAGCGAAAACTTTTCTATAGAAAGAATTTTCTAGCGAAAACTTTTCTATGGAAAAAATTTGATATCGAAATTTTTTCGATACAAAAAATTTTATATTGAAATTTTTTTATAGAAAAAATTTTGTATCGAAAATTTTTTATAGAAAAAATTTTATATCGATAATTTTTTATAGAAAAAATTTTATATCGAAAATTTTTTATAGAAAAAATTTTATATCGAAAATTTTTGTATAGAAAAGATTTTATATCAAAAATTTTTGTATAGAAAAAAATTAATACTAAAATTTTTGTATACAAAATATTTAATACGAAAATTCTTCTATAAAAAAATTTTATATCGAAAATTTTTCTATAGAAAAAATTTTATATCGAATATTTTTCTATGAAAAAATTTTATATCGAAAGTTTTTCTATAAGAAAAAATTTATATCGAAAATTTTTCTAGAGGAAAAATTTTATATCGAAATTTTTCTATAGAAAAAATTTTTTCTATAGAAAATTTTAAATATCGAAAATTTGTCTATAGAAAATATTTTATACCAAAAATGTTTCTATAGAAAATATTTTGTATCGAAAATTTTTCTATAGAAAAAATTTTATATCGAAAATTTTTCTATGGAAAAAAGTTTTCTATAGAAATAATTTAATATCGAAAATTTTTCTATAGAAAAAAATAATGAAATATTTATAAAAAAAAAATGCTAATTTGGTATTTAAAAACATTTATTTTTTATATTATTATAACATGATACAGACTTCCCACTTAGAGTGTTAACCTCCCGATGTATTACCCACGACGTGACCAGTAAACCTCTACAATAAAACAAATGCAACATAAAATCACCATGAAAAGAAAAAGCACAGCTAGTAACTTCATATCTTCCAATTTCATGGGCTCAAATGTTGTTACCCTACTTGTATCCCTCAAACGGATGCGTTTTATTCGAATATATTCCACAAACGATAAAGATATCCAATGTCCAAATATTCCTGTTTCTCTTACTTGCCTGATGAGATTATTCATGGCCTCGTCATAGGGCGAATCCAACTGCAAAACAAAACGTAATGATGTAATTTGCATTAGACAAATATCGGTTAAACGATATAGAGGTTCGCTGAAGAATTTCTGTTGTTGTTTGTAAATATTCCATTTATATGATGATATAGAATATATATAGCGGCATTCAAAGTTATCGCTTAATTTATTGTACTCGGTAGTGGTGGGAATCATTTCTAGAAACTCATTCAATTCCTGGGATATATCGGTCTTATTATACCATTTATAGTCTTCAGCTGGCAAAGCAACACGAAGTCCCGACTTTCTAATGTCTGACGGCGAATTTATGGCGGGCATTTTCGGAGGGCTTGTATTGAAGGTTTGCAAATAGGTCACATAAGTTGTATTGAACACTAAACCGGCTATGCAGACTAACATAAAGACTAATTTTCGAACACCCGTTAGATGAGGCTTGGGCTTAAAAGCTTGTCCCATTAGTCCATTCATAACAGAAATATTGAAGACAATCTCATGTAAAATAAAAGGTTGATGCTTGATTTTATCGGTTATAGCCAAGACCAAGGAAAATGATATAAAAGTCATCATTATCATTAGCAGGCTAATCGTATCAAATATAATAACGTAAAATTTGTAACCTGGTATAGAGCCGGAGACTGGTACCATCAGGCACCAATCCTCATAGTCATAAACGTTAGAGAAGGACAAATTTCTACCATATTCATTAATGGCCAGTTCAGTGGAGATATCGTAGCTACAATTTTCCACTAAAAGATTTAACTCACTTATATCCAGTTCTTCCTTGAGTTCTGGTAAAGTTAGGGTTGCATTATGTTTTAAAGCGAATTCATCCAGAAAGTGTCCCGCTAGGCCCCCGAAAATATTTCTTCCATTTTTCTCTCCCAATTCATAAAATCTGGCACTAGCATTAGACGTTACCAGATTTATGGGAAAGCCATACATATTTGTTACATGATCTTCAAACATGGTTCTAGAGTTATTTAGATCAAATTCTTTAAATTTTATTACGAATTTCGGAAATATTTGCATTTTATAATAAATTTGATGTCATTGTCAGGATTTTGGAATCAAAATAGTATTAATAAGTTTCAGATCAAAGCAATATTTTAAAATATCTTCAATATAAGTTTTTGAAATGAATCTATTAATAATCATTACTAGTCTGGTTTTTAAATTATGCCTTAAAGTTTTCCACAAATCATTTAAGAGCTTTTTATCCTCCACTTGATTTCCCATCAAATGGGCTATAGCCAAATATCGACGATTGTATTCATTCCACAAATAGTATGAGGTGTTTTCTTTTAGATTTAACACTGGAGTTTCACTTTCGTTCATTAGGAGCTCAAAAATTTGATCTGTATAACCATCTTGGTAATATACTCCCTTTATATCATCATTATGTCTCATATAGATAATAGTACGATAATATCTATCTTCTTTTAACGATTGAGTCAATTCAAATAATTTGTGGCTGAATAAACTTTCATATGTTAAAATTTCCAAAACTCCCAGTAACAAAGAAGTATTCGTTGCTGTTCCTTTCGACATCATGATTTCACTAACATTTGCTAGTTCCGAGTAATTACTCTTAGGTATTGGGTCTTATATTTGATTATATGCCTAATGATTATAACTTCTTAGTATGTAATTTTTGTAATTTAATGTTTCTTTAGATTTTAATATTATGAATAAAAGATTTATATAGAAAAGGGCGAGTTATGGTTATTGTGAGTAGTTATTATGCCATACCATAACTATACAATAATTATAACACTCATAATTTAACAGTATTAAATATATGGTCCACATATAAAAACGAATTTTTCTGTCAAATTACATATGTCCTACATGTGAATAGCTCATCAAACAGAATTTGTGTGATAAGAAGATCTAACAGCCTAGAAAGTATCTGCCTTTTAAGTGTCCATAACTTTAAATAATAGTCAGGCTGATAATATCATACAAAAAGTTCAAGTTTTTTATAGGACAATTTTCAAAATTTCTCATCTTAGTAGGAAATTTTCCAAAAATTTCAAAATTTTCTAGAAACAAATTCCTATTAAAAAAAAAGAAATTTATTTAATTTCTATAAAAATAGAAATTTTTGAAAAAGTTACTATCAAAATAAGAATCTTCTGAAAAATTTCGTACAAAACTAAGAAATTTTTGAAAAAATTTCTATAAAAAACAGAGACCGGATTTTAATACTTTTGAAACAATATTTTCATATTTAAATCTATAAAAAAATAATCATTGAAGTTTAAAAAAATATTAAAAATCCCTCATAATTTTTATTTGTTCAAAAATTTTGTTTCTTTTTTCAATCCGATGAAAATAAAATATAAAAAAATCGTTTGCGATATTTATCAGTACAGTTCAAAAAAATTTTCATCTTTTTTCATCCGATGAAAATAAATTTTGATAGAAGAAATTCAAATTTTATTTCTGTATTTGTCCGGGTATAAAGCATCTTTAGGACGTTTAAATAGCAATAAATTCAATTATTGTTGCAAATTTTATATTGAAATGGGTTTGGGTAACAAATGGTCGTAATGTCGAAATGCGTTTAAAACGTTTAAAAGTTCATTTTTTTTAGAAATAGCGACGCGAATCAAAGAAACAACCATTAGAACTATCATCTTCAACTTTGATGTCCTAAAACATTGCAATAAATTGAAAGCATATTCATACATTCATTGTTGAAAATTTTGAAATTTCATAAAAATTTTATTTTTTTCAAAGTCAAAACAGAAGTCCAAAAATAAAACAATCAATAAAATATTTTTCTGTTTGGATATTTATCGTTATAGATATTTAAAATTTTCATCATGAGGGATATTTATATTTCAAATATAAATCCCTCTTTTTTATTTTTCGATCGAAATGAAAATAAATTTTCATCGGCAAAGATTTTTATACTTGATGGATTTAAAAAATAAAACGATCTCCGGTCTCTGATAAAAAAAAAGAAATATTTCAAAAATTTCCTATCAAAATTTTTGAAAAATTTCCTATAAAAAAAAGGAAATTTTTGAAAAGTTTCCTATAAAAAATGGAAATTTTTGAAAAATTTCCTATAAAAATAAGAAATTTTTGAAAAATTTCCTATAAAACTAAGAAATTTTTGAAAAATTTCCTATAAAACTAAGAAATTTTTGAAAAATTTCCTATAAAAATAAGAAATTTTTGAAAAATTTCCTACAAAAATAAGAAATTTTTGAAAAATTTCCTACAAAAATAAGAAATTTTTGAAAAATTTCCTATAAAAATAGGAAATTTTTGAAAAATTTTCTATAAAAATAAGAAATTTTTCAAAAATTTCCATTTTATACGACATTTTTCCAATATTTCTTAATTTTATAAGAAATTTTTCAAAATTCTCTTATTTTTATAGGAAATTTTTTAAAAATTTCTTATGTTTTTAGGAAATTTTTGAAAAATTTCTTATTTTTATAGGAAATTTTTGAAAAATTTCTTATTTTTATAGGAAATTTTTGAAAAGTTTCTTATTTTTATAGGAAATTTTTGAAAAGTTTCTTATTTTTATAGAAATTTTTGAAAAATTTCTTATTTTTATAGATATTTTTCAAAAACTTCTGATTTTTATAGGAAATTTTTCAAAAAATTTCTTATTTTTATAGGTAATTTTTCAAAAATTTCTTATTTTTATAGGAAATTTTTCAAAAATTTCTTAGTTTTATAGGAAATTTTTCAAATAATTCTAATTTTTATAGGAAATTTTTCAAAAATTTCTTATTTTTATAGGAAATTTTTCAAAAATTTCTTATTCTTATAAGAAATTTTCAAAAACTTCTTATTTTTATAGGAAATTTCTCAAGAGTTTCTTATTTTTATAGGAAAATTTTCAAAAATTTCTTATTTTTATAGGAAATTTTTCAAAAGTTTCTTATTTTTATAGGAAATTTTTCAAAAATTTCCTATTTTTATAGGAAATTTTTCAAAAATTTCCTATTTATATAGGAAATTTTTCAAAAATTTCCTATTTTTATAGGAAATTTTTCAAAAATTTCCTATTTATATAGGAAATTTTTCAAAAATTTCCTATTTTTATACGAAGTTTTTCAAAAATTTCCTATTTTTATAGGAAATTTTTCAAAAATTTTCAATTTTTATAGGAAATTTTTCAAAAATTTCCTATTTTTATAGGAAATTTTTCAAAAATTTCCTATTTTTATAGGAAATTTTTCAAAAATTTCCTATTTTTATAGGAAATTTTTCAAAAATTTCCTATTTTTATAGGAAATTTTTCAAAAATTTTCCATTTTTATAGGAAATTTTTCAAAAATTTTCCATTTTTATAGGAAATTTTTCAAAAATTTCCTATTTTTATAGGAAATTTTTCAAAAATTTCCTATTTTTATAGGAAATTTTTCAAAAATTTCCTATTTTTATAGGAAATTTTTCAAAAATTTCCTATTTTTATAGGAAATTTTTCAAAAATTTTTTAGTTTTATAGGAAATTTTTCAAAAATTTCTTATTTTTATAGGATTTTTTTTTTATTTTGCAGGAAATTTTGCAGGAAATTTTCATAAAAAATTTTATCTTTTTGTTTGATGGTTCTTATTGTTTGATGGTTTTAATATTTTAAAATACATTAAAAAAATTTTAAATAAAATTACATAACAAAAAAATCATACATTGTTCAAGCAATTTGTTGTTTGTTTTTGTGCAAATTGCCATAGTGCCACTGCAATTCGTTGTTAATGTCTTAATTAACTAAAGAAATATTAACTTACTGGTTTTTCACATTATCCACTTTGTCTATCAAGAAAATTTTAAAATTTTCTTTAAAATACTTCTAATTTGTCCTCATATCTTTTACACATTTAAAAAAATAACCAAAAGCAGCTGCGTCTGTATAAAAAAAACTCTGGACAAATGTTGACTTTTTATTTGATTATTTCAAAAATTAACTACAAACCAAAAACAACTTGTTTAATTTATTTTTACTATTTATGGGCTCAATGCAGGCACATGGGAAATCTATATAGAAAAAATATAATTTGGATTTCATTTGCATGTTTGTCAGTCGTGGAAATGTATAAATAATTTGTACATCTTGCAAACATTCAAATCAAAACTTTGTGATTTGTGCGTTAGTGGGTCTATCTGTCTCTTAACCAATGGACGGACGGAGATATCAAAATTACAAAAGTCTCAAAAAAACGAAATCACAAAAAATCAACAACACATAAACTAATCAACAACTAAATGTTTAAGTTTGTACTGGTTTTTAACTGACGATATCATTATTTCTTTATTTTTATCTTAAACTACATAAGATAAAAATCTGATTTCAAAAACGTTATATAGGAGGTATTTTAGTGCGTTGGATTATTAGTTATAATAACCAGATTAGAAGTAGTAATCACTCATTTAATTATGATAGGAATCTAAACAACAACAAAATTTAAAAACTTAAAAATCCAGTTTAGTTGAATTTTGTCGGTATAAATGAATTGTCACATTTTTAAAAAATTTTCTATTAAAAAAAGGAATTTTTGAAAAATTTCTCACAAAAATAAGACATTTTGGAAAAACTAACGATAAAAAAATACAGTTTGCAAAAATTCCTATAAAAATAAGAAATGTTTGAAAAATTTCATAGGAAAATAAAAAAAATATGAAATCTTTGAAAAATTTCCTATAAAAATAGAAACTTTTTGAAAAATTTCTTATAAAAATAGAAAATTTTGGAAAAATTTTCTATTAAAATATAAAATATTTGAAAAACTTCACATAAAAATCTAAAATTTTTGAATAATTTCCTTTAAAAATTGAACATTTTTGAAAAATTTCCTATAAAAATAGGAAATTTTTTGAAAATTTCCAATGAAAATAGGAAATTTTTGAAAAATTTCCTATAAAAACAGAAAATTTTTGAAAAATTTCCTATAAAAACAGAAAATTTTTGAAAAATTTCCTATAAAAATAGAAAATTTTTGAAAAATTTTCTTTAAAAATAGAAAATTTTTGAAAAATTTCCTATAAAAATAGAAAATTTTTGAAAAATTTTCTATAAAAATAGAAAATTTTTGAAAAATTTCCTATAAAAATAAAAAATTTTCGAAAAATTTCCTATAAAAATAGAAAAATTTTGAAAAATTTCCTATAAAAATAGAAAATTTTTGAAAATTTTCCTATAAAAATAGAAAATTTTTGAAAAATTTCCTATAAAAATATAAAATTTTTGAAAAATTTCCTATAAAAATAGAAAATTTTTGCAAAATTTTCTATAAAAATGGAAAATTTGTGAAAAATTTCCTATAAAAATGGAAAATTTGTGAAAAATTTCCTATAAAAATAGAAAATTTTTGAAAAATTTCCTATAAAAATAGAAAATTTTTTTAAAATTTCCTATAAAAATAGAAAATCTTTGAAAAATTTCCTATAAAAATATAAAATTTTTGAAAAATTTCCTATAAAAATAAAAAAATTTTGAAAAATTTCCTATAAAAATACAAAAATTTTGAAAAATTTCCTTTAAAAATAGAAAAATTTTGAAAAATTTCCTATAAAAATAGAAAATTTTTGAAAGCTTTCCTATAAAAATAGAAAATTTTTGAAAAATTTCCTATAAAAATAGATCATTTTTGAAAAATTTCCTATAAAAATAGAAAATTTTTGAAAAATTTCCTATAAAAATAGGAAATATTTGAAAAATTTTCCTATAAAAATAGATCATTTTTGAAAAATTTCCTATAAAAATAGAAAATTTTTGAAAAATTTCCTATAAAAATAGAAAATTTTTGAAAAATTTCCTAAAAAAAAATAGGAAATTTTTGAAAAATTTCCTATAAAAATAGAATATTTTTGAAAAATTTCCTATAAAAATAGAACATTTTTGAAAAATTTCCTACAAAAATAGAACATTTCTGGAAAATTTCATATAAAAATAGAAAATTTGTTTAAAGTTTCCTATAAAGATAGAAAATTTTTTTAAAATTTCCTATAAAGATAGAAAATTTTTTTAAAATTTTCTATAAAGATAGAAAATTTTTTTAAAATTTCCTATAAAGATAGAAAATTTTTGAAAAATTTTCTATAAAAATAGAAAATTTTTGAAAATTTTCCTATAAAAATAGAATATTTTTGAAAAATTTCCTATAAAAATAGAACATTTTTGAAAAATTTCCTACAAAAATAGAACATTTTTGGAAAATTTCATATAAAAATAGAAAATTTTTTTAAAATTTCCTATAAAGATAGAAAATTTTTTTAAAATTTCCTATAAAGATAGAAAATTTTTGAAAAATTTCCTATAAAGATAGAAAATTTTTGAAAAATTTTTTTAACTATATTTTACAAAAATTTTCAGGTACCTGTCATCACAGTCAACTCCTAGCGCCTCTTAATATTTTTAATCATTTTTTACCCTCCTATTACACTTCAATCAAAATCATATCTTTATAGTTAAAGCAAACAAAGTATTTTACAGGAAATTGCAACAGATGGACTATTTGGCTGAGATTGTGCTAAAATGATATAAAATGCGTGACTGCATATTATTTTAACATTATCAAAGTCATGGGAGTAGGCTTATCTCTCGTATGTGATATCATGATCTAAGTTTAATTTAAATTTAATGTCTGATGAGAGGTAATAATTTCGAGAAATATTTCATGAAATTTGATTAAATTGGACGTATTTCATTTAATAAATTAAATGTTAAATCATTTATTGCAATGTGATTATTTTGGAATTTGTTAATAAAACAAGTAAGAGTGTTATATTCGGCTGTGCCGAATCTTATCACCATCAAGTTGTGTTAAATTCAGAAACAGGGTGCAGCTAATTAAAAATCTGGACCAAAACTGAAAAAATCGCTAAGCTAATTGGTATTGTTGGTAAAACCTTTGGACTAAATTCGGTTGCCGTAGCTTTATAGTTCAACATTTAAAAATATTTTAGGGGTTTTCCCAGTATTTACCTTGATCAAAATTCGGTCTCATAACCGGGTATAGTTTTACATAATTAAGTTGTTAAATACTTTTCGTTAATATGTAGTAAGGCTAAACACGTTAATAGTAATACGGCAGGTCCATATATTTCGTTAGGAGTTCCTAATGCATTCGTCATATATAAAATCTGGGCTGAACATTTATTGATGCCTATCTAATTTCGTAGACGCAATCTTAATATAATGAATGTACCTCCAAATATTTTTGATTGCAGATATAAAAAGGGGATGATATATATATATATATATATATAAGGATTATAGCCAAATTTTGACCGATTGTAACAAAATTTTACACACAGGCTGGTATATATATAGATTACTCTTGCAAAATTTAGTGGCCATAGCTATCATAGTTTCTAATTTAATAGCTTTTAACTGGCCTTTGCTAAAATTTTTGTTTCCGTGCGTGTTTTTTATATGAAAGCTAAAGTCAAATATGGACTGATTCCTATAAAATTTGATAACCTGATCAAAAATTGCATAAAACTTCCCTATTTTAAATTTAATCGTCATAGCTATTACAATTGTATTCAATTTATCAGCATTAATGTGTTTCGCGGGGTGGGGTTATATGGGAGGTCTAACTAAATTTGAAGCGATTTTATCCATTTTCAACACACATCTTTTTAAAGATATCCAAAATACTTTTGCAAAATTTTGTCCCTCTAGTTTTTGTAGTTAAGGCGCTAAGTGCTTTTATCTGACGGACATAAATCCCCTTTTCTTTTTGAATTTTTGTGTTCTCGTAAGTTTTTTATATGGGAGCTAGGTCAAATGGTGATCGATTGCGACAAAATTTTGCACACTTTTCTTGTGCAAAATTTAGTGGTTATATCTGTTATACTTTTAGATTTATTGGCATTTTAGTGTATTTTTGGTGAAATTTAGGCTGTTTTCGTAAGTTTTTTGTATGGGAGCTATGGCTAAATGTGAACCGATTTTGATGAAATTTTATACGCTGAATAGGGCTGATGTAAAACTTCTATATACCAATTTTATCAGCATAGCTGCTATTATTTGTCATTTATTAACAAATAAGCGATTAGCCTAGACGA
This sequence comes from Stomorhina lunata, assembly GCA_933228675.1. NCBI lineage: Eukaryota > Metazoa > Arthropoda > Insecta > Diptera > Rhiniidae > Stomorhina > Stomorhina lunata. The sequence goes on along the minus strand of OW121740.1, from coordinate 45,412,720 downwards.
GGTTATACGGGAGCTATGGTCAAATGTGAACCGATTTTGCCCAATTTCAATACCAAAACTTTCTCAGAGATGAAGAATATTTGTACTTAGTTTCAGTGGACTAGCGCCTTCCGTTTAGGCGTTATCGTGATTTCAACAGACAGACAGACGGACATCGCTCAATCGTCTTAGAATTTCATAAGGATTCAGAATATATATCGTTTTTGGTTTTTGTGCCAATATTAAGGAAATTACAAACGGAATGACAATCTCAATATACCCCCCATTCTTTTTGATGGTGGGTATAATAAGTAGATGTTTTTTTAAGAATGAGCAGCATAAGCAGATGATGTGCCAATTAAAGTAAGAGGGAAGTTTCTGAGTATAATCAGAGGCATCTTCCACTGCTAGTTTGGTAATAAATAATAAATGACAAATTACCAGAGATGATTACATTTAGTAGAGAGTAGTTCTACATAAAAACTAGTTAGCTTATCAAGGGTTTATATTCAAAAAGTGCTATCTACAAATTCACAATTTTACAGGAGAGCGAAAAAACTGTTTTTATCAGTAACTATAAGAGTAGTAACTAAACTTGGAAGCAAAATACACTCAAAGGACAATGAAGTTTTATGTCAATAACAGGCAGTGTGCAAAATTTTGTCACAATCGGTCACCATTTGACCATAGCTCCTAAAGAGTGTTCTAAAAAAAATATGCATTTACTATTTTAGACAAAATTTATCCATAGTGCAAGAAATAATTTATTTTTTGATCAAGTTACTTTCTATAGATATGTCAGATACTATTATTTTAGAAATTATTAATTTTCAATAGTTATTTCAATCAAAATGGACTGCGAAAAAAAAGTTCGTGAAAATATAATTAAAACTTTTCAAAAAAATCCGTCATGGACTTAAAAAAAATAGCTAAAAATTTGAAAGTTGACCCTCGAACGGTTTCTAATGCCATCAGACCGTATAAGGAAAACCTGAGCATTGAAAGAAAACCTGGATCAGGGAGGAAAAAAGGTCCTACAGATATTGGTAAGACAAAAGAAGTCGAGCGACTCTTTCGAAGAGCGCCTAACACTTCTTTAAGAAAAGCAGCTCGTACGGTGAAATGTTCTACGAATTTTGCACATAGAGTCAAAGCATATGCTGGACTGAAGACATACAAAGTCAAAAAGGTTCCAGATCGCAATGCTATAAAGAACTTAGAAGCAAAAAAACGAGCGAAAAAAATGAAGTCTGATTTTATAAAAAAATACACCTGTTGTGTGATGGATGATGAAACATACGTACTGGCAGACTTTTCTCAACTTCCTGGTCAAAATTTTTATGTTGCTGATAAACGGGGCAATGTTCGGCAAGAGTTTCGCACAAAAAAACAAACAAAATTCCCTAAGAAGTTTCTCGTGTGGCAGGCTATTTGCAGTTGTGGCAAAAGAAGTAAAGTATTTGTGGCATCTGGCACAATAAACACAGAAATTTATATAAAGGAGTGCCTACAAAAACGGTTGTTACCCTTTTTAAGAGAGCACAGAGTGACTACATTTTTTTGGCCCGATTTGGCATCATGCCATTATGGAAAAAAGGCACTTGAGTGGTACTCAAAGAATAATGTTATTTTTGTACCACGAGAGGCAAATCCACCTAACTGTCCAGAACTTCGGCCTGTGGAAAGGTATTGGGCTCTGGTAAAAAAGGAATTGAAGAACACAGGAAAGATTTCCAAGAACATGTCCGATTTTAAGCGCAGGTGGAACATATGCTCCAAAAAGGTATCAGAAGCAACTGTAAAATCTTTAATGGGAGGGTTTCCGAAAAAAGGCGATAATTTTGCAAAATCCGAGTACTAAGTAAACATTTTAATGCTAAATGATTTTGTATATTATATCATTATATTTGCGTATTTTGTAGAGTTTTTATATTAAAAGGTTTGATTTTTATTTAAGAAAATCCAACTACAAATTTTATTTAGAGCACTCTTTATATAAAAAATTAAGGAAACACAAAAATACAAAAAGAAAAGGGGGTTTATGTCCGTCTGTCCGTCAGATAAAAGCGCGATAGCGCCTTAACAAAAAGGGCTAAAAAAGTTGTGTATTGAAAATGGACGAAATCGGTTCACATTTAGTTAGAGCTCGCATATATCCCCGATCCGGGAAACACATTAATGCAGATAAATTGAATACAATTTTTTATTAATTTATTTTTTATATAATGAATGTTATCTTATCAGTATTACTTAATAGCCCATTAAGCTCGAAAACTAGTAAAAGTAGTTTTCGCCTCAAAACAATATTGAAAACTTAAGTTTTCACATACAAAACGAAAACTCCTTCCGTATCATGGTGTAATAACGAAAGTGGTATCAAGAGCCCAGCTGATGAATTCACCTGGAAATTTAACGAACAAAAACTTGACAAAATGTAAGCAAACCTACAAAAACAACATGGGGTTTCATTTTGTCATGTTGTATTTGTTGTATTCTTGCCACCACCTGTAATGAATTCGCCTTGTTCCGTATGAGTTTTCAATGAAAACTTATTTGAAAACTATAAAAATACCGATACAACACAGAGTTCATACCAATTATTACAACTCTGATTCAGAAAAATGGGAAAATATCAAAAATAAATGTCAGTTGAAAATAAAATACAAAAAAAAAACAATAATTTTAATATTAAAAATTTCTAAAAAAACATAATGAATGTGACGAAAAATTTATTATTTTATTGTTTTTAAATGCAATTTAATAATTCTTAAGTATTTGGTGTTCGGTTTTTAAAATTAAATGCAATTAATAAATGAATTTCTAACAAAAACTTATGAAGTGTCAAATTTTCATAATGTGAATGGTAAAGTTTTCGATGGTGTTTTCATTTCCGAAAACACCTTAAAACTTATAGTGTGAATGGGCTATAAGTCTAATATGATCACATTGAAATTAAATTTATTATCTAATATTAATATGGTCTCCATTCAGGGCACAACCAAATTTCCTTAAAAATTTCGCTTGATGAGGCCAATACAGTTCCATTATAAAGCAAATAAAACACAAGACTACAAGGCATATAAATAGAGATACAAGTAATTTCATATCTTCCAATTTCATGGGATCAAATATCGGTTCAGTACTGGGCACCAGCTTGGTAGCGGCCTTTATCTTAAGAGCATCTAAAAATCCGATAGTCTTCCAATGTGGTATCAAACCGGCCTGACTTACTTGATTGATAAGAGTGTTCATGGCTTCTTCATAGGGAGAATTGGGTTTCAAAGTCAGTTGTATGGCCATTGTTTTGCTAATGCAAACGTCAGATAAGCGGAAACGCGGTTCGGCATAAAATTTCTGTTGTTCAAGATAAAAACTCCACTGAGGTGAGGCTACCACATACATGTAAGTGCTATTGAAATTATGGCGCAATTTATTATATTCAGCAAAGGTGGGTATCATTTTGTAGAGCGAAAAAAAATCCTGTGATAAATTGTAGCGCTTTATTACCTCAAATTCTTCGACAAACGAAGCAATGAATCTGCCTGATTTTTTCATATCATCCACTGAACGTATAACATGACTTAAGGGCGGGCTGGCATTGAAGGCTTGTAAATAGGTTACATAGGAGGTATTAAATATCAAACCTGTGGTACAGATGAGTATAAATAGTAAGCTCCGAACTCCCGAAAAATAGCTGTCTGTTAAACAGGGTTGACCCAAGAGGCCATTAAAAATATTGATATTGAAAATGTGCTCACGAATATTTATAGGTTCCCCTTTTACAATATACGAGGCAGCCACAACAGCGCAAAATAGAATAAATGAAGCATTTAGCATTATAAAGGTATCCATATCATAAATAAGGGCGTAGAAGGCATAATCCGGTAAAGCTTTTTCTACCGGTACCATTATGCACCAGTCCATTACATCGTAAATGTTTGTATAAACCAATTTGGTTATAAAAGCATTTGTCGAAATATCAGTTGAGGCATCGTATGTTCCATTTTCCACCAAAGCATCCAATTCGCTGTAGTATATATCGCGTCCATTGTAATCCGGCAGATCTATGGTGGCATTATGCTTTCGGGCAAACTCACTGAAGAAATGACCAATATATCCACCAAGTATGAATTTATTCTTGATATGCTTTAGGACGAAAAACTTCAAGCTATTTTTACTTGTAACTAATTTTAAAGGAAAGCCTTGCATATCTCTAACATGATCTTTAAATACCAAAGCAGTTTTATTAGATTGCCAGGTTTTTATCCTCATTTCGTAGCTCGGAAAAGCTTCCATTGTATAAAACTGATTCGACTTTAGGAAGGATTCTTTTAAAAGCAATATAACATTAAATACATAATGTTCGTAGCAATATCTTAAGATATTTTCTATATAAGTTTCCGATTTTGTCTTCTCCACCATAAGTATCATTCTGGTAAATAAATTACATTTCAAAGTTGCCCATAAACTCGTTAATAGTTTTTTATCTTCCCCTTCATTTCCACTCAAATGGCCTATAGCCAAGTGAAGACGATTATATTTGTGCCACATATCATATGAAATGTTGCCTTTAAGATTCATGACAGGTATTCGACTTACATCCATTAGACACTGATTTATCCTATTCTTGTTATCTTCATATTCTTTTCCATTATTTCCTGTAAAGACAACTGTATGATAGGGTCTATCCACTTTCAATAATTCCGTTAGCTCACACAATTTGTTACTGAAATCATTTCTATGAGTTAATATTTCCATAAGTCCAACAAGGAAAGAACCTGATGTAACCAATTGTTTCGCCATCGTGATGACACTATTTACAATCAAATCGATTGTCATAAGCCCAAAATTTTAATGGAAATTCCATTTAACCTTTTCGATTGGTTACAAGACTTTGGGGAATAAAATTGTTAAAGGTTAAGCAATTAGTTACAAATTTTTATTGTTTAAATGTTAAAAACGAATTATATTAAATTTTAGAATTTATTATATTATTGACAACACTGGACAACAGTCAAAATTACATTCAAGTTAAACTATTTCTTATTTATGTGTTATTATCTCCTAAGAACAGAAGCATCTGAAAATTTAAAGTTTTGGGAATTATTAAAAAATTTCCTATTTTTATAGTAAATTTTTCAAGAATTTCCTAGTTTTATATGAAAAATTTCAAAAATTTTCTATTCTTATAGGAAATTTTTCAAAAATTTCATATTTTTTACCAAAAACTTTTATATAGAAAATTTTTTTATTCAAAAAGAAGTGTATTTGCATTTGATCCCAAACCTGTTACATTTATTTATTAATGTAACAGATCAATTTATTGATAAAAAGCCAAAAAATGTTTGCGGAGAAACCAAATTCCTCGACGCGTTTCGATGGTTGGTTAAGCCATCTCTTCAGGAGGATTATCCCCAATTTAGACAGATCGAAAACCTCGCATTATTACTAAATTTACAAACATAACTATTAAGAATTATGTTTATAAACCAAAAGTAAAAGCGTAGATTATCGCCTGAACAAAAACAAACATTTTTCAGTTTTCATCTCCTTTCACTTCCCACATTCTTGCTGTAGCCGTCGGCTACTATGTGCAGAATGCTGTGAAGAAGGGGGGGGGTAAGATGTTTTAAAATAAACAAGTTTATTTTAAAAAAATAAGCTGAATGCATGCAGTTTTATCAAAAAATAACAAAATAGTCGGGATGTAAATATTATTCAAAAAGAAGTGTATTTGCATTTGATCCCAAACCTGTTACATTTATTTATTAATGTAACAGATCAATTTATTGATAAAAAGCCAAAAAATGTTTGCGGAGAAACCAAATTCCTCGACGCGTTTCGATGGTTGGTTAAGCCATCTCTTCAGGAGGATTATCCCCAATTTAGACAGATCGAAAACCTCGCATTATTACTAAATTTACAAACATAACTATTAAGAATTATGTTTATAAACCAAAAGTAAAAGCGTAGATTATCGCCTGAACAAAAACAAACATTTTTCATTTTTTTTGGGATCAAATGCAAATACACTTCTTTTTGAATAATATTTACATCCCGACTATTTTGTTATTTTTTGAAAATTTTTTTATCAAAAATTTTTCTATGGAAAATTTTTGATCAAAAATTTTTCTATAGAAAATTTCTTCATTCAAAAATGTTTCTATGAAAATTTTTTTATCAAAAATTTTTCGA
>OW121740.1:45364046-45401546 GCA_933228675.1 Stomorhina lunata | reverse complement strand
AAAATCAAAGCAATTAATATAATGGAGTCTACGACTGCACCAATATTTGAACCTATGAAGTTGGCGGATATGAAATTGTTTATATTTGTATTTGTGCTTATAGTGATTTTATGTTTGATTTGTTTTATAACGGAGTTACTTTGGCCTCATCGTGAGAAATTCTTAAAGATGTTTAACGATTAATTGAACAAAAGTTGTATATAATAATAAGTTATTTTCTAATTTTTAGCTTAAAATTTATTTCATATTACTAAGTAAAGCTTAAATAAAACTTTATTAATAGTATTTTGTATCATTGCACAGTGGGTTCAAAAAATGGGGACATAATTCAAAAACTTTTAAATAATAACTCTATCTTATCTTATATTCTTAAACAAGCAATAATTATATATATATATATATATATATATATATATATATATATATATATATATATATATATATATATATATATAGTGACTATCTCGAAAACGGCTCTAACGATTTTGATAAAATTTGGACAGTGGGTATATTTGTATAGGTCGAAGAAGAAGGGACTTTTGGAACTTTTGCCTCTAAGAGGGTAAAAACGGGTAAAAAGGGGAAAAAATCGAAAACGCTATGTCTCCTAAAGTAATAGGTATAGAAACAAAATTAAGATTTCGTTTTAAACCGCTATGAAAATAAGCGGACAGGTGTTTGGTCCTTTTTTGAAACTATGTCCGATAGGGGGTAAAAAAGGGTAAAATTAGTTTTTTTGGTACCTTTTTAACCCACTCTTATATTTTAAACTAAGGAATATAGAAAGAAACTTTGTACTGCAATTGATAGATGTAAAAGAAACATGAAACACGTATTTGGTACTTTTTTGACTTTGGAGCCAAAATGGGTAAAATAGGGAAAAAATGATAACTTAACATCTCCAAAGTAATATGAATAGGAACATTATACATTATGCTAACTGCGTTTTAATAAAATGTACCGAATTCAATTGGCACCAAAAAAGTACCAAATATGCATATGGAACTTTTAGAAATTAGGGAATAAAAAGGGGGAAAAAGTAGTATTATTTTAAACAAATGAATGAACAGACAAACGTCTGTATGTATGTTCTTTATAGAATAGTAAACTGTGAATTTGATCATGTTATGCTCTTTAGCAAAGATGTTGCGGATAAGCCGGCGAAGGTTTTTAAGTTGATAAGACTAATTTCCGACAGATGGCGCCACTGAAAATAACAAAAAATTAATTAAATCGTAAACTGTACATTTAATCATGCTACAATCTTTAGCAAAGTTGTTGCACATGAGCCGACGAAGGTTTCTTAGTTGGTATGAAGAAATTTCGACAGGTGGCGCCACTGAAATTTACTCAAAGTCAATTTAGTCGTAAGGTGTACACTTAATCATGCTATAATCTTCAGCAAAGTTGTTACGGATAAGCCGAAGAAGGTTTATGAATTAGAATGATCAAAGTCCGACAGGTGGCGCCACAGAAAACTACTCAAAGTGAATTAAATCGTAAACTGTGCATTTGATCATGTTATAATCATAAGCAAAGTTGTTACGAATAAGCAGACAAAGGTTTCTTATATGGTATGAACAACTTCAGGTGGCGCCACTGCAAACTACTCAAAATGAATTGAATAGTAAACTGTGCATTTGATCAGACTATAATCTTTAGAAAAGTTGTTGCGCATAAGTCGACGGAGGTTTCTGTTGATATGAATAATTTCCAAAATTATTCAAAATGAGTTAAACTGTAAACTATGCAAACTATGTGTTGGTCGGACAAAATAAATCAAATAATTCAAAATTTACTGAATATTTGTACAATGTCTTTCCTCTAAATTTATTTTAGCACTTGATAATATAAAATATATAAAAACTTTAAAATTTTCCTCAAAATACTTATCCTAAAGCTCCGAGCAAGGCTCGGTCAACCAGGTACTTATTATTATTGGCTATTGAGGAGGAGTAGTCGAGCCTATGTTTGGAATTTGGAGTCTGTAGACTTATCAGGAGAGCAGCTATATGCCCTCAAAGTAGGGCATATATGTTTTTTTGTTCGAAAATTTAAAACGATCCCGAAGTAAAATTTTGTATCCAATATAAAAGATTTTTATATGTACGAAATCTGCTAGCTACAAAAAACATTGCTTCATGTATGCCTTATCTCCTTTAGTTTATGAGATATTCGACTTTAATTTTAATTTGTTTACTATCTTTTTTCATGATAACTGAGCTTACCGCTTAAATGTTCTTGAACTATTTCCCAAAATATGATACAGTCATGTACAATGATACATTAATTACTCTAAAATTAAGACAATTTTGTATATATATATATATATTAAGTGTCCCAAAAAAAGTGAAAGTCGTTGTTCCAAAAGACGTACACCCCAAATTTGTTACATTTGCCCTAATAATCCAAATGCAAAGTTTCATTCTCAGATATCGGGAAAGCCTGCCGACATGACGCCAAAGTTTTGACATCCCAGTTATATGGGAAAACTGAGGGGTTTCTTCATATTTCTTGAAAATGTTTCTACTTAAAAAATATTTTTAAATACATTTTTATTAGCATCCTACAGACAACAAAATGAGCTTTCCAATGAGATACAAGATATTAATATCGGTTGAAATGTTTCCTAATTATTAAGGGTTTCCCAAAATATTTTACGTCCTAGAAGACGCTCCATAACATATGCAATAAAAATTTTTTATTTTTAATAAATTTTAAAAAGTTTGACTGGTTTTACTTTTTTGAGACCTCAAAACATAGAGTACCGCATATGTTTTACTAAGCACAAAAAAAAAAATAGAAAAAATAAAAAAAAAAAAATGTATAATGACATTTCTTATATGAAGATGACGTCTTTTAAATGTACTTTTGACGTCTCTTTAATCTACTTGACAGTTTCGTCCTCAGTCTAGTTTTGGTTTATGCCTCAAAACATTCAATTATCCATTTTTGTTGCTAACGTTAAGTCACTTTCAAATAGTACGAAAATAATTTTTTTTATACTATTTTTAAAACTGCTTTTTTCAACAAATCGTTCAAAGAAGTCTTTAATTACAATCTTATAGAAATTAACCCTTGCGTACTCATGGGCTCAAAATGGTTCTAGTTTTAAACTGACAAATATTTTTTTTTTAGAAAATTAACCCTCAAATAACCAGGGGAAAAATTAGTTTTTATAAAAAATGTTTCAAAAATTTACTTTTTATCGAAAATTTTTTAAAAATTTACTTTTTATAGGACTTTTTCAAAAATTTCCTTTTTATAAAAAAAAAAAATTATATTTTTATAGAAATTTTTCAAAAATTATATTTTTATAGAAATTTTTCAAAAATTTACTTTTTATAGGAAATTTTTAAAAATTAACTTTTATATAAATTTAAAAAAAATGTACTTTTTACAGAAAAAGCTACTTTTTATAAGCAATTTTTAAAAAATTTAATTTTTATAGAAAATTAAAGAAAAGTTGACGATTTATAAGAAAATTTTCAAGAATTTGCTTTTTATAGGACATTTTTCAAAAATTTCCTTTTTATATGAAAATTTTCCAAAATTTTATATTTTTATAGAAATTTTTCAAAAATTTACACTTTGTAGGAAATTTTTTAAAAATTTACTTTTTATAGAAAATTTTTCAAAAATTTTTTTTACATAAAAATTTTTACAAAATTTCTTTTTACAGAAAATTTTTAAAAAATTTTTCAAAAATTTACTTTTTATAGAAAATTTAAAAAAAAGTTGACTATTTACAAAAAAATTTTCAAGAATTTACTTTTTATAGGACATTTTTCAAAAATTTCCTTTTTATAAGAAAATTTTCCAAAATTTTTATTATTATAGAAATTTTTCAAAAATTTACACTTTGTAGGAAATTTAAAAAAAAAAAATACTTTTTATAGAAAATTTTTCAAAAATTTCTTTTTTTAAAGGAAATTTTTAAAAAATTTCCTATTAACAGTCAATTTTTGAAAAATTTCTTATAAAAAATAAATTTCGAATAGTTTCTTTAAAATTTAATTTAAAAAGTAAATTTTTGAAAAATTTCCTTCAAAAAGTAAATTTTTGAAAAATTTCCTTCAAAAAGTAAATTTTTGAAAAATTTCCTTTAAAAAGTAAATTTTTGAAAAATTTCCTTTAAAAAGTAAATTTTTGAAAAATTTCCTTTAAAAAGTAAATTTTTTAAAAATTTCCTTTAGAAAGTAAATTTTTGAAAAATTTCCTTTAGAAAGTAAATTTTTGAAAAATTTCCTTTAGAAAGTAAATTTTTGAAAAATTTCCTTTAGAAAGTAAATTTTTGAAAAATTTCCTTTAGAAAGTAAATTTTTGAAAAATTTCGTTTAAAAAGTAAATTTTTGAAAAAATTCCTTTAAAAAGTAAATTTTAAGGGTTAATTTGTATAAAAGTGTATAAAAATTTTTGAAAAATTTCCTTTAAAAAGTAAATTTTTGAAAAATATCCTTTAAAAAGTAAATTTTTGAAAAATTTCCTTTAAAAAGTAAATTTTTGAAAAATTTCCTTTAAAAAGTAAATTTTTGAAAAATTTCCTTTAAAAAGTAAATTTTTGAAAAATTTCCTTTAAAAAGTAAATTTTTTTAAAAATTTCCTTTAAAAAGTAAATTTTTTAAAAATTTCCTTTAGAAAGTAAATTTTTGAAAAATTTCCTTTAGAAAGTAAATTTTTGGAAAATTTCCTTTAGAAAGTAAATTTTTTAAAAATTTCCTTTAGAAAGTAAATTTTTGAAAAATTTCCTTTAAAAAGTAAATTTTCCCCTGGTTATTTGAGGGTTAATTTCTAAAAAGAATATGACAGAAAGAAGCTATTTGTCAGTTTAAAACTAGAACCATTTTGAGCCTATGGGTACGCAAGGGTTAATTTGTATAAAAATGTATAAAATTTTTTGAAAATTTTCCTTTAAAAAGTAAATTTTTGAAAGATATTCTTTAAAAAGTAAATTTTTAAAAATTCCCTTTAAAAAGTAAATTTTTGAAAAATTTCCTTTAAAAAGTAAATTTTTGAAAAATTTCCTTTAAAATGTAAATTTTTGAAAAATTTCCTTTAAAAAGTAAATTTTTGAAAAATTTCCTTTAAAAAGTAAATTTTTGAAAAATTTCCTTTAAAAGGTAAATTTTTAAAAAATTTCCTTTAAAAAGTAAATTTTTGAAAAATTTTCTTTAAAAAGTAAATTTTTGAAAAATTTTCTTTAGAAAGTAAATTTTTTAAAAATTTCCTTTAAAAAGTAAATTTTTTTAAAATTTCCTTTAGAAAGTAAATTTTTGAAAAATTTCCTTTAAAAAGTAAAATTTTGAAAAATTTCCTTTAAAAAGTAAATTTTTGAAAACTTTCCTTTAAAAAGTAAATTTTTGAAAACTTTCCTTTAAAAAGTAAATTTTTGAAAAATTTCCTTTAAAAAGTAAATTTTTGAAAAATTTCCTTTAAAAAGTAAATTTTTGAAAAATTTCCTTTAAAAAGTAAATTTTTGAAAAATTTCCTTTAATAAGTAAATTTTTGAAAAATTTCCTTTAAAAAGAAAATTTTTGAAAAATTTCCTTTAAAAAGTAAATTTTTGAAAAATTTCCTTTAAAAAGTAAATTTTTGAAAAATTTCCTTTAAAAAGTAAATTTTTGAAAAATTTTCTTTAAAAAGTAAATTTTTGAAAATTTTCTTTTAAAAAGTAAATTTTTGAAAAATTTCCTTTAAAAAGTAAATTTTTGAAAAATTTCCTTTAAAAAGAAAATTTTTGAAAAATTTCCTTTAAAAAGAAAATTTTTGAAAAATTTCATTTAAAAAGTAAATTTTTGAAAAATTTCCTTTAAAAAGTAAATTTTTGAAAAATTTCCTTTAAAAAGTAAATTTTTGAAAAATTTTCTTTAAAAAGTAAATTTTTGAAAAATTTCTATAAAAATATAATACTTTTTACAGGAAATTTTGAAAAAAATTGTTCAAAAATTTACTTTTTATAGAAAATTTTTAAAAAAGTTAAAATTTCCTTTAAAAAGTAAATTTTTGAAAAATTTCCTTTAAAAAGTAAATTTTTGAAAAATTTCCTTTAAAAAGTAAATTTTTGAAAAATTTTCTTTAGAAAGTAAATTTTTGAAAAATTTCCTTTAAAAAGTAAATTTTTGAAAAATTTCCTTTAAAAAGTAAATTTTTGAAAAATTTCCTTTAAAAAGTAAATTTTTGAAAAATTTCCTTTAAAAAGAAAATTTTTGAAAAATTTCCTTTAAAAAGAAAATTTTTGAAAAATTTCATTTAAAAAGTAAATTTTTGAAAAATTTCCTTTAAAAAGTAAATTTTTGAAAAATTTCCTTTAAAAAGTAAATTTTTTAAAAATTTACTTTTTAAAGTACCTTTTTTGAAAAAAATTAATATTTTAAATATTATACTTTTGACCCTGGTAATTATAGGGTTAATGACATCCGATTTAAACCAAAGTTCACGTATATATTTCTGCTCATCGAAACAATAATTACCAATAAATAATAACAATAATTAACAAATAATTAACAATAATAATAATAAATAATAAAATTTTCCTACAAAAATAAGAGATTAAAAAAAATCTTCCTTTTATGGAAAATTTTTGAAAAATTTTTTATAAAAATTAAAAATTTTTTAAAAAATTTCCTATACACATAAGAAATTTTTGTAAAATTTCGACTCTTAAAAAATATAAAATGCGGCGATTTGCCAAAAATATCAGTTTTATTTATCAGATTTTATTTATAAAAATGAAAAAATATCTAAGTTTTAAGAATTTATTTAGCCATTTGAACTTAATAAAAGTTCCTGGAATACTTTTCCCGATAAGACCAATACAATTCAAATAAAAAACAAATAACACATACGATTACCGTTAGCACAAAAAGATACATCAGCAATATCATATCACCTAATTTCATAGGAGCAAATAGCGGTGCTTTAGTAGACTCCAGTGTACCAACTGCCTTTATTTTAAGAGCATCTAGAAATCCCATTACTTTCCAATGGGTTATAAGCCCAGCCTGATTTACTTGACTCACCAGCTTGTTCATGGCTTCTTCATAGGGTGAATTGGGTTTCAGAGCCAACTGTATTGATAGCATTTTACGGGCACAAATGTTGGACCAACGAAAACGTGGCTCAGCAAAGAATTTTTGCTCCTCTTGATAAAAAGCCCATTGAGGCGAGGCCACCAAATACATATGGCTAGTATCAAGCCTATTGCGTAGCCTATTGTATTCCGCAAAAGTAGGCAAAATTTTAAAAATTGTCAAAAATTCATCAGATGGTTTGTAGCGTTTAACGATTTCAAATTCTGCTTCAAAGGAAGCCACAAACTTGCCCGAATTTTTGATATCCTCTACTGATCGAATAAAATGACTTAAGGGTGGGCTGGCATTTAAGGCCTGTAAATAGGTGACATAAGAGGTATTAAACACCAAACCGGTTGTGCAGATGAGTACAAAAACTAAGCTACGAAGACCAGAAAAATAACTATCCGTTACAAAGGCTTGACCCAAGAGGCCATTAAAAACATTTATATTAAAAATATGTTCACGAATATTAACAGGTTCACTTTTTACAATATAACTAAAAGCCACCACAAAGCAAAACAATATTAATGATGCTATAATCATAATAAAGGTAACCATATCATAGATCATTGCATAAAATATATAGGCCGGCAAAGCTTTTTCTATCGGTATCATTATACACCAGTTCATTACATCAAAACCTCTTGTATAAACCAAATTTGTTAAATACTCATTTGTTGAAATATCAGTTGAGGCATCGTATGTTCCATTTTCCACCAAAGTCTCCATATCGCTGTAATATATATCCCGATTTAATGTTGGCAAATGTATAGTGGCATTATGCTTTGCGGCAAATTCACTAAAGAAATGTCCCACATAACCACCAAGTTCGAATTTTGCCTTATTTTCTTTCAAAACAAAAAACTTTAAATTATTTTTACTTGTTATTAATTTTAAGGGAAAACCTTTCATATCTTTAATATGATCCTTAAATACCGATATTCTAGTATTAGGGTCCAGAACATTTAACTTCATTTTATATTCGGGAAAGGCCTCCATTCTATAAAATTGACTCAATGTTACGAAATTTTCTCTCAGTATAACAACAGCATTAAAAACATAATGTTCATGGCAATATTTTAAAATATTTTCTATATAATCCCCAGACTGAGGCTTCTCCACTATCAGTAGCATCCGGGTAAATAAATTTCTTTTTAAAGTTTGCCATAAAGTATTCAAACTTTGTTGATCTTCCCCCTCATTGCCTTTCATCTGGACTATAGCCATATGTCAGCGGTTGTATTGATGCCACAGATCGTAGGAAGTGTTTGCTTTTAGATTTATTACCGGAATTTCACTTTCGCCCATTATATAGTTTAAAATTTCATCTCGATTGTAGTCATTTTTATATTCCTTCTTGTTTTCTTGGCTCAAGTAGACAATTGTGTTGTAAGGTTTTTCTGCTTTCAATAATTTTGTCATGTCAAATAATTTGTAATTGAGTTTATTTTCATTAGTCAAAATATCCATGAATCCAATGAAGAGGGTACTTGTAATTATTTCCTTCGCCATCGTGGCTGCACTAATGTATCATATTATTTCAATATGCCAAAGAAGCACCGCTTAACATTTGTCCATTAATAATAAGGCTTTTGGGAATCAAATATTTATACATAATTAAATTATTTTATACATTTACGTTTATTGTTTAAGCATAAATTAAGATTAAAATAAAGTCATAAGTCCTTTTTAATTGGCTACAACTTTCTTTTAATGTGAAAATTTTCAAAAATTTCCTATTTTTATAAGAAATTTTTCAAAAACTTCCTATTTTTATAGGAAATTTTTTCAAAAATTTTCTATTTTTTTTTAGGAAATTTTTCAAAAATTTCCTATTTTTAAAAATTTCCTATTTTTAAAAATTTTCTATTTTTATAGGAAATTTTTCAAAGATTTCCTATTTTTATAAGAAAATTTTCAAAAATTTCCTATTTTTATAGGAAATTTTTCAAAAATTTCCTATTTTTATAGGAAATTTTTCAAAAATTTCCTTTTTTACAGGAAATTTTTCAAAAATTTCCTATTTTTACAGGAAATTTTTCAAAAATTTCCTATTTTTATAAGAATTTTTTCAAAAATTTCCTATTTTTATAAGAAATTTTTCAAAAATTTCCTATTTTTATAAGAAATTTTTCAAAAATTTCCTATTTTTATAGGAAATTTTTCAAAAATTTCCTATTTTTATAGGAAATTTTTCAAAAATTTCCTATTTTTATAGGAAATTTTTCAAAAATTTCCTATTTTTATAGGAAATTTTTCAAAAATTTCCTATTTTTATAGGAAGTTTTTCAAAAATTTCCTATTTTTATAGGAAATTTTTCAAAAATTTGGGCTGGAAATTTTTCAAAAATTTCATATTTTTATAGGAAATTTTTCAAAAATTTCCTTTTTTACAGGAAATTTTTCAAAAATTTCCTATTTTTACAGGAAATTTTTCAAAAATTTCCTATTTTTATAAGAATTTTTTCAAAAATTTCCTATTTTTATAAGAAATTTTTCAAAAATTTCCTATTTTTATAAGAAATTTTTCAAAAATTTCCTATTTTTATAGGAAATTTTTCAAAAATTTCCTATTTTTATAGGAAATTTTTCAAAAATTTCCTATTTTTATAGGAAATTTTTCAAAAATTTCCTATTTTTATAGGAAATTTTTCAAAAATTTCCTATTTTTATAGGAAATTTTTCAAAAATTTCCTATTTTTATAGGAAGTTTTTCAAAAATTTCCTATTTTTATAGGAAATTTTTCAAAAATTTCCTATTTTTATAGGAAATTTTTCAAAAATTTCCTATTTTTATAGGAAATTTTTCAAAAATTTCCTATTTTTATAGGAAATTTTTCAAAAATTTCCTATTTTTATAGGAAATTTTTCAAAAATTTCCTATTTTTATAGGAAATTTTTCAAAAATTTCCTATTTTTATAGGAAATTTTTCAAAAATTTCCTATTTTTATAGGAAATTTTTCAAAAATTTCCTATTTTTATAGGAAATTTTTCAAAAATTTCCTATTTTTATAGGAAATTTTTCAAAAATTTCCTATTTTTATAGGAAATTTTTCAAAAATTTCCTATTTTTATAGGAAATTTTTCAAAAATTTCCTATTTTTATGGGAAATTTTTCAAAAATTTCCTATTTTTATAGGAAATTTTTCAAAAATTTCCTATTTTTATAGGAAATTTTTCAAAAATTTCCTGTTTTTATAGGAAATTTTTCAAAAATTTTCTATTTTTATAGGAAATTTTTCAAAAATTTCCTATTTTTATAGGAAATTTTTCAAAAATTTCCTATTTTTAAATTTTTCAAAAATTTCCTATTTTTATAGGAAATTTTTCAAAAATTTCCTATTTTTATAGGAAATTTTTCAAAAATTTCCTATTTTTATAGGAAATTTTTCAAAAATTTCCTATTTTTATAGGAAATTTTTCAAAAATTTCCTATTTTTATAGGAAATTTTTCAAAAATTTCCTATTTTTATAGGAAATTGTACGTGTTAAGGGATTTTACCTGACCCACAAAATAATTTAATTATACTTTAATATTTTATTCCCAAAAGTCTTGTTATAAATAGACAAACGTTTAAACTGTGCTTCTTTGGAGTACTGGAGTAATTTGATATATTAGTGTGGCGATGATGGCGAAACAAATAATTACAAGTACCCTCTTCATTGGATTCCTTAAAATTTTGACTCAAGAAAATAAATTCAATAACAAGTTATTCGATTTAACAAAATTGTTAAAAGAGGAAAAACCTTATAATACGATTGTCTACATGAGCCAAGAAAACAAGAAGGAATATAAAAATGACTACAATCGAGATGAAATTTTAAACTATATAATGGGCGAAAGTGAAATTCCGGTAATAAATCTAAAAGCAAACACTTCCTACGATCTGTGGCATCAATACAACCGCTGACATATGGCTATAGTCCAGATGAAAGGCAATAAAGGGGAAGATCAACAAAGTTTGAATACTTTATGGCAAACTTTAAAAAGAAATTTATTTACCCGGATGCTACTGATAGTGGAGAAGCCTCAGTCTGGGGATTATATAGAAAATATTTTAAAATATTGCCATGAACATTATGTTTTTAATGCTGTTGTTATACTAAGAGAAAATTTCGTAAAATCGACTCAGTTTTATGGCATGGAGGCCTTTCCCGAATATGTAATGAAATCAAAAACTCTAGATCCTGATGCTGAAATATTGCTATTTAAAAATCAGGTAAAAGATATGAAAGGCTTTCCTCTAAAATTGATAACCAGTAAAAATAATCTGAAGTTTTTTGTTTTAAAAGAAAACAAAGGAAAATTCCAACTTGGTGGTTTTGTGGGCCATTTCTATAGTGAATTTGCCGCAAAGCATAATGCCACTATACATTTGCCGAAACTAAGTCGTGATATATATTATGCGGATATGGATGCTTTGGTGGAAAATGGAACATACGATGCCTCAACTGATATTTCCATAAATGAATATTTAACAAATGTGGTTTATACAAGAGGCTATGATGTCATGAACTGGTGTATGATGATACCGATAGAGAAAGCCTTGCCGGCCTATATATTTTATGCCATTATCTATGATATAGATACCTTTATCATGTTAATGGCTTCATTGATATTGTTTTCCGTCATTGTGGCTTTAACCTATATTGTTCAGAGGGAATCGGTTAGTATACGGGAGCACATTTTCAATATAAATGTTTTTAATGGGCTTTTGGGTCAACCTTTTGTAACAGACACTTATTTTTCCGGTCTTCGTAGCTTGGTTTTTCTGCTAATCTGCACAACCGGTTTGGTGTTTAATACCTCTTATGTAACCTATTTACAGGCCTTAAATGCCAGCCCGCCCTTAAGTCATGTCATACAAACGGTAGAGGATATAAGAAATTCGGGCATGCTTGTAGCTTCTTTTGCCGAAGAATTTAAAATCGTAGATCGTTACAAACCATCCGAGGAATTTGTGACAGTTTTTAAAATTTTGCCCACTTTTGCCGAATACAATAGACTACGCAATAATCTCGATACCAGCTTAATGTATTTGGTGGCCTCGCCTCAATGGGCTTTTTATGAAGAAAAACAAAAATTCTTTGCTGAACAGCGATTTCGTTGGTCCAACCATCTTTGTGCTCGTAGAACGCTTTCGATACAGTTGGCTCTGAAACCCAATTCACCCTATGAAGAGGCCATGAACACGCTGGTTAGTCAGGTAAATCAGGCCGGACTTATACCCCATTGGAAGGTAAATAAATGCAGTTGAGACACTGGAGTCTACTAGAGCACCCATGTTTGAAGCAATGAAGTTGGGAGATATGATTTTGTTAATGTATCTTTTTATATTTACGGTAATCTTATGTGTTTTATGTTTTCTATTTGAATTGTATTGGTCTGATCTTCGAAGATATGTCAGGAAACTTTTGAAGGTCTAAAGCTCTTAATAAACTTACAAAACTTTCACATTTTCTAATTTGTCTGATTGTAATGCTAAAATTTATTTCTTATTTGTCATTTCTTATCCGGAAATATAACTTTTGTAATTCTTTGTTCCACTAAGAACTAATTTTTCAAAATCTTCCTCTCAAATCAATATCCAAAATCAAATAAGTAAAAAAAAAACAAAAATCGGTGTTGATTTCAATTAGCCATGCAAATTTAAAATTCATGTAAACGTAATTATCATTCATGTTGAGGATCTCCTGATCAGTCTGTGGCCATACAACTTGTCAGTCTAACATCTACAATTAATGAATATTGTTACTTAGCCAGACATCATGTCAACACCAGCCACGATAACATGATCAGAAAAAGTTTTCCTTCGTTTTAAATAACTTTTTATTGTCACTAGACATTAAGTTAAGTTGTTTTTAAAAGAAGATTTTAGTCATTTGTATTAATATATTTGATGACTTTTTTTTTGTCTGCATTTTTAATGAAAACTTAAATTTCCGCAGAAAATCTCGAAATTATAAATAAAAGATTTGATAAATAAATTACGGTATAAAGACCGCTTCCAAAGACAAGAAGAAAAGTTGTCATCATCTGAATGCATAGTTGGGAGGACAGACAGACTGGCCGGCGGGCGATGGATATTAAATGCCTAATGGATAAATATTTAAGTGTTTGAATAGTTTTGACTCCTACTCAATGGAGAAGAAGTGCAAATGGCAAAACATTATTAAAAGATTTTCATAAATTTAAGAAGAACTGCGGGCTAGGTCGACTTGGCAGAGATTTACTAGGACAAGATAGTGGGTGATGTAGGGGATGTTGGATACCAAGCAACGCTTCAGATTGGTCCCAACTTTGTAAGCCCAGACTTATGTTGGTTATCCTTCATCTTAACTGTAGACACCGACCTCCTCGTGGTATCACCCGGGGAACTACGCTAATGTAGTGAGCTAACATGTGTCGAGAGCTCTCCGACAAGAACTAGATACAAAATTATGGGTTAGGACGTTGTGCTAGTAACCCATTCCTCTCCTTATATTACAAGAAGATGTCCGAAACTTCGATAAAAAGACCAAGTAGAGGAAAGTCTTTCAAAGCTTGGCCTACAAAATCGAAGAGTATGGAGTTCTTAAATAGGCTTGACCTTTCAACTTAACAGGTTGTAAATATTGGCCATTTAAGTGAAAAAGTAAGATAGTACCCTATTGGTTTATTAACAAATTTAAATTTCATGTGAATGTTACTTTCTAATATTCCTTATATAAAAAGGAAGTATTCAAGAATTTTATTGGACCTAAGTATGACTTAAGTTAATCCGTTTAGCTTCCAATGTCAGACTATGCTCAGTTGCTTCGCGGTTTTCAGTCAGTCGTTTCCGTAACAGTAACAGTTTGGGAGTAAGAAGTGTATAAGGTAAAATGGAAAAAGCAACCCTTAGTAAGACTATGTCAAGAATAGCATAAGGTAACATGTTCCCACTATCCTTAGTAAATCACTTAAGTCGACTCGTAGGTTAGCGTTTTAAACCCACTATCATTGCAGTGGCCTCCACGTGGTGCACCCTGGGTCCACCTCATTAGAGGCGGAGCGAATTCCAGCGACGGTCTAGCATGTCCAAATGACCATTATCTTGGCGTCTCGGGAAGTAGGCGATCTCGCTAAGTTTGCTACTGACTATTCATCAAGCCAGGCTGGTCGCTTAGCTGGCAGCCCGAGTACCAGCCAAGAGGAGCAATAGACCAATCACATATTCTCTTCGAAAATTAAAAGATTACTAAAACCAATTAAAAAAAAAGATTACGAATTGGATTTTGGAACGTGCGAAGTATGCTAGAGCCAACAAAGCTTGCTCAAATCGAGAAAGACTTTATAAATTATAACATGCTCTTATTGGAACTAAGTGAAGTTCGCGGGCCAGATAGTGGTGAACATCAAACACCGAACAGTTTAACCATCGTTTATGCTAGTAAAGCAGCAGATCAACCAAGATCAAGTGGTGTTGGATTACTTTTGTCTAAAGAGGCAAAAAATGCTCTTATTGAATGGCAACCACATACAGATAGAATAATTGTTGCAAAATTCAGAACACGAGCGAGAAATTTGACCTGCATTCAATGTTATGCTCCAACCGAGGCAGCTGAAGATTCAGAAAAAGACGGTTTCTATGACAAACTCACACAAATAATTAACAACATCAGTCATGGCGATATAGAAATATTAATGGGTGACTTCAACGCACAAGTAGGCTGCGATAATGCCAGTAGGGAGAGCGTGATGGGAATTTATGGTACGGGTCGCATGACTAACAATGGTGAAAGACTGGTTGAGTTATGTGATAATTTTAATATGGTGCTGGGCGGAACGATATTTCCTCACAAAAAAAAAACACAAATGTACATGGGTGTCTCCGGATCACATTACCGAAAACCAGATCGACCACTTTGCAATCAGCAGACTGTGGAGGGGGTCATTGCTTGATGTGAGGAACAAGAGAGGTGCAGATGTTGGCAGCGATCACCATTTCATTGTAGCCGAGGTTCGGCTAAAATTGAAAGCAGTGGCACTTAAACCAAGTCTTAGCAGGAAAAGGTTTGATGTAGAAAAACTGAAATCACCTGAAGTTGCTATGAGGTTCTCTACTGCATTGAGGAATAGAATAGAACCTCTCGATATTTCCGTCCACCAGAATACAGACACCTACTGGAATGAGGTAAAAACGGCTTTTATTGAAAGTGCTGCTAGTAAAGTAGGTTATAAAAAAAGTCCAATAAGCCTTGGATTTCTAGAAAAACGTGGCAAACAATTGAAGATAGAAGATTAGCTAAAGGGAAGTTAAATGATGCCAAGACCCCACATAACCGTGAACCGCCGTGGTATAGCAGGTTAGTCATCCGCCTAGCATACCAGAGGCCCAAGTTCGATCCCTGGCGGTTCACCTCATAACTCAGCTAGCCACTGGCTATTGAGTATTAGGCTATGTAAAACTTCTCTAACTAATGCACTTGCCGTTCGGAGCCGGCGTTAAAACGTAGGTCCCTTCAATGAGTTTAAAAATAGAATCGGATGCAGCTCATTGTCTGAGAGAAGTACCCCTTGTTCCAATTGGAATGTTGTCGGGGAATTATATATATATATAACACATATCAAACAACAAGGACAGTGCCTATATCAACAATTAAATCGAGAAGTCAAACGAAGTGCAAGGGAAGATAAGCGAAGATGGGCTGAAAAAGGAGCCAAAGAGGCCCAAATAGCTAGCGAAATGGGTCGATCCAAGGACCTTTATCGAATCACCAAGGAAATAGCTGGTCACAACGACTATAATTCAAAGCCACGAGCAGGGCAATTTCATCTACTCCAAAGATAAACAAATGGAATTGTGGGAAGGTTATTACGAAAAATTACTGTCAGTCAATCCGGCTGAACTCTGTTAAATAATGGGTGTTTTTTTTAGAGGTATAGAACTTCGAATTGAAATAAAACACAAGAAAATCGTTTTAATGTCATCAATTTGGCTTTATTGGAAGGATAATTTTATGCCATTAATGTTTAAATATGATTTCGGGCATGTGGCCGCCGCGGCTGGCTCGAATAAAGCCAATTCTACAGGTCCAATTTTCAACTACTTTTTCGAGCATATGGGGCCGTATATTGGCAATAACGCCACGAATGTTGGCTTCCAAGTCCCTTAACGTTTCTGGTTTGTTGGCGTAGACGAGCGACTTCACATATCCCCAAAGAAAATAATCCAGTGGTGTCAAATCGCACGATCTTGGTGGCCAATTGACAGGTCCATTCCGCGAAAATATGCGCTCATCGAATGTTTCCTTCAATAAATCAATTGTGACGTGCGCTGTGTGGCATGTAGCGCCGTCTTGTTGGAACCACAACTCATCCACATTCATGCCATCCAATTGGGGAACAAAATAGTCGGTTATCATGGCTCTATACCGATCTCCATTTATGGTAACTGACTCTCCAGCATTATTTCGGAAGAAGTATGGCCCAATGACTCCACCAGCCCATAGAGCACACCAAACAGTCAGTTTTTGTGGATGTAATGGCGTCCCAAGGGTCTCATGTGGATTCTCTTCACTCCAAATGCGGCAATTTTGCTTGTTGACGTAGCCATTCAACCAAAAATGAGCCTCATCACTGAACAAAATTTTGCGATGAAAATCAGCATCGAGATCAATCTCATTTTCGGTCCATACACCAAAATCACGACGCATTGCATGGTCTCGCGGCTTTAATTCTTGCACAAGCTGGATCTTGTAAGGTCGCAAGCCAAGATCTTTGCCCAAAATCTTCCATAAAGTTGATGGACAAAGCTCCAATTGCTGGTGGCGGTGGCGAATCGATTCATTCGGGTCCTCTTCAACACTTTGCTCTACAGCGGCAATTGTTTCTTCGGTGCGCACTGTTCGACGTCGCTGCGGATGCGTATTATCACATAGAGTAAACGTAGTGCGAAAACGATTCATGGTTAACCGAATTAATTGCTCTGATGGACGATTATGTCGACCATAAAATGGACGGAGCTTGCGGTAAACTTCGCGAACTGAACCATTATTTTCGAAATAAATTTGCACGATTTGCAAGCGTTGTTCTTTTGTCAACCTGTTCATGATGAAATGGCAAACCAAACTAAATATTAATCACTTGACAGCTGACAAAATGGCCGCCAGTTAAAATAGTGATGCCAACTTAAAGTTCTATACCTCAATAAAAAACACCCGATATGTGATTGCGATCCTGTGCGTCACAGTAATAATAATAATAATAATAATAATATCGATTTTGACATAGCACCACCAACATCTCAAGAAATAACTGCCGCAATTAAACGCCTAAAATTTGGAAAGTCTGATGGAATTCCACCTGAATTATTAAGAGCCAATACAGCTCTATCCACAAAGCTTTTAAAGCCTTTGATAATAAAATACTAGTCGTATAGAAGACTGCCAAACGTCCTCAGAGAAGGCCTAATTGTAAAAAATTCCTAAAAAAAGGGAATTTGCATGACTGTTCAAACTGGAGGGGTATCACTCTTCTTAATATGGTCAATAAAGTCATAGCCCATATTCTGCACAGTCGCATAGCGTCCATTGTTGAACCACAGCTTAGACGCGAACAAGCAGGCTTGTTTGTGATTTCATTTGTAATTTTTTATTAGTGATCGTAGATCCCATAAAAATTATACCGATCGACTCGGAATCGAGAGGAGAATCGATTTAGCGATGTCCGTCTGTCTGTCTGTCCGTCCGTCTGTCTGTTTGTTGAAATCAAGTTTCTGAAGCCCATGGAGGATAGCCCTACATAAAAAATATATTAGATTTTATTTAAAATCGAAAATATCAAAAAATACCAAAAATTAGACAAAAAATTTAAAATTTTGGATTGAAACACCCTTTTAAATAACAAGAGAAAAAATGTGATAAGATATTATATATCAGATTGTAGGAAATAGTTTCCCAAAGCACTTTGTAAAATTTTATCAAAATCGGTCCATAAACAACTGAGATATCGCCAAAACACTAAATTTGATGTATCGCAAATTGCCCAAAGTACGCATTAGAGAATGTTTGTTGATGAAATGAAATGCAGAAATAGGAAAAACCATCCTCCTTTATCACGGACATACATAAATTGTATATCAGATTTTAGGAAATTCCCCCGCCAAGCACATTATTAAATTTTATGAAAAGCGGTCCATAAACAACTGAGATATCGCCAAAACACTACTTGTGATGTACAGCAAATTGCCCAAAGTACGTGCCTAAGAAATTTTGTTTACATTTTGTTAGTATTGTTTCAGCGATATCTCATGTGCTTATGGACCGATTGTGATGAAATTTGACAGCGTTCTTTGTGGGAGGATTTCCTAAAATCTGATATATAAACTACAAAAATCTGATTATGAATACCATTCAAATTGTTCCGATCGACTCAGAATCGGCAGGAGAATCGATTTCGCGAAGTCCGTCCGTCCGTCTGTTTGTCCGTCCGTCTATCTGTCTGTCCGTCCGTCCGTCCGTCCGTCCGTCTACCTGTCTGTCCGTCCGTCCGTCTACCTGTCTGTCCTTTTTTCTGTTGTAGTCAAGTTTTTGGAGCTCCTGTTTTGTCAAAATTTTAGATGTTTATTTTGATCAAATTTAATAGCGTTCTACGCATCGGGTTACCTAAATTCTGATGTACTCGGTAATTTTTGGTAGATATAATTTAGTGTTTTAGCGATATTTAGGTGTTTTGATCGACAACGATGAAATTCAGGGTGGGACGATATCCTAAAATTTTGTGTAAAATGCATATGGGTATACCTTCAATATATTGCAATGGCAGATCGTTTTAGCATAAACTTCTGCAACATACGTGGGCTAAGAGCGAATTTCTTCTCTGTTTATGCACACATTTGTCTCCATCGGCCGGATGTTTTCGCCTTATCTGAAACCCAGGTATCTGAAAATGCTGATCCACAGGATTTTCACATACCTGGGTATCAATTCCTATCCCTTTTTAACCTTCATAGGGGCATTGCAATGTACATTCGCGATGAAGTTGCGTACCAGTGCCAGCAATCATTAGGCACGCATGATAACGAATTTAGCTGTCTCTGGGTTAAATTCAGAATCAGGGCGCATCTTTTGTACTTCGGGTTTCTTTATAGAAGTCCAAACGCGGAAAGGGGCACAACTTTATCTGGCTTCGATGCCCTTTCCGATTCAATTTCGAAGATCCTCGAGAGTTGTCCGAGCAGTGAAATCGTTATTGCTGGTGATTTCAATGTTCACAACTCGTCCTGGCTTCGCCATTCGAGCCACACAACTCCTGAAGGCCAATATGTTGAGTTATTTGCAGCGCACAATCACCTTGCGCAACTGGTGAATGAGCCAACACATATTCCATGTGTTGATGGGCACCAACAAAACATCCTTGACCTTTTCCTTACTTCACACCCTGATAAGTATGAAGTAAAGGTTCTTGCACCTCTCGGAAATTCCGATCATTGTACCATTTCCGCCTCTTTTTCGCTCTCCTCACTTCGCAGCATTTCGCAAACAGCTACGAAACGTTCAATTTTTCTATACGAAAAAGGTCGTTGGGCAGAGCTCAACGAATTCTATAGGCATTTTAACTGGAAACTGTGTTTCCTCGACAGTAATGTCAATGCCTCGGCGGAAATGGTTTCTAATGTTATTAAGCTGGGAATGAAAATGTTTATCCCAGTGAAAAACATTTCGATTAAACCAAAGGTAAAAACTTGGTTTAATCAGACGTGCAAACAAGCAGTCAGATCCCGAGAGGAAGCTTTCAGAAACTGGCGCAATAACCAAAATCCAGTTACTGATTTGCAACGCAAACGTGCAAGGCGTACATGTGCCAAAGTATTAAGACGTGAAAAAGCTCTGTACGAGCAGCGTCTTCGTACTAAAATTCTTGCTGCTCCTCGGGGCAGCAAGAGTTTCTGGTCATTCGTTAAAAGAGTTAAGAATAATGCTAGTTCTTCAATTTCTTCTCTTTTAAAGAATGGTCAAACATTCACTGACCCGGTTGACAAAGCTAACCTTTTAGCTGAATTATTTGCAAGCAATTCCCGCTTGCCGGAAAGCACTCAACCTCCGCCCGAGCTCGAAAGAGTATCTGTAACTATGCCAAAGATATTCTTTCGCGCCCGTGCTGTAAAAAGGGTTTTAGCAGATCTCAACATAAACAAGTCTTCAGGGCCGGATGGCATTCCAGCACTGGTCTTGAAGCAGTGCTGTTCGACGCTTTCGCGTCCATTAGCCAACCTTTTCAGCACCTTGTACCAAGCTGGTACATTTCCTCGGTGTTGGAAGGTTGCTAATGTAACGCCAATCCCTAAAAAGGGTGAGGCTACCAACCCTGAAAATTACCGCCCAATAGCAATTTGTTCTGCACTCTCCAAAGTTTTGGAGAGTATGGTAAACCACCATCTTGTGAAATATCTGGAATCTAACAACCTACTAAGCGACCGCCAGTATGGATTTCGTAGGGGACGCTCTACGGGAGACCTGCTAGCCTTCCTTTCGGAAAAATGGTGTCATTCAATACACCGTTTTGGCGAAAGTAAAGTTGTGGCTCTGGATATTTCCAAGGCGTTTGATAGAGTGTGGCACGGAGCACTTCTATCAAAACTTATTGCTTTTGGTGTCGGTAATATCTTCTCTCGATTTATATCGAGCTTCCTCAGAGATCGCACTATAAGAGTTGTTGTAGATGGGATCTCATCAAACGAGTTCAAGCTAAATTCAGGGGTACCGCAAGGCTCCGTTCTTTCTCCTACTCTATTTCTTATCTTTATAAACGACCTTCTACGTCAAACTTCCAATCCTATCTACTCTTTTGCAGATGATAGTAACATTTGCCATTCGTATTCATTCAATCATAGACCAAACCCTTTAGAGATTGGTACTATGAGGCAAAACATGAATGAATCATTAAACCGCGATTTAGAAGCAATCTCAGAATGGGGTCGTGCGAATAGAGTCGATTTTAATGCGCGGAAAACTCAATGTTGTATGCTCACGCATAAACGCACGGCGGATCATGTTACTTCATCTGTATTAATGGGTGGTGAAAATATCGAGGAATCAGATACTCTTGATGTTCTGGGCATGAGAATTCAATGTGATGTCCGGTGGACTGAACACATTTTTCAAGTGTCGAAAGAAGCATTCAAGTGTCTCGGTTTTCTAAAACGGTGCAAGACATACTTCACTTCATCTGATCTCCTTACTATTTATACCACCTATATCCGACCGAAAATGGAATACAACTCTCATGTATGGGCCGGTGCTTCAAAGTCTATTTTGGAGCTTCTTGACCGGGTACAGGAGAGGGCGAAGGTGCTTATTGGTGACAGTAGGGTATCCAACTCTATTGATTCACTGGAGCACCGTCGCAATGTGGGTTGTGTCACACTGTTCTATCGTTACTACTTTGGAATGTGCTCTAATGAAATCAGGGAACTCGTTCCCGAAACTAGAATTTTTTTACGCAATACACGTCTATCTGTTAGAGCTCATCCCTTCGTAGTCGATTGGCCAGTAGACAGAACAACACACTACAGAGAAAATTCATTCTTTAGCCGTACAGTTCGTATGTGGAATTTACTTCCCGCAGAAATTTTTCCTGCCAGTTGCAATATAGGAAAGTTCAAATCAAATGTCCATAAACACTACTCCATCTATCCACCCTCCCATAACCTATTTTCCTAGTTCCAACACAATGCATTGCATAAGTAGGGGTCATCCCCTGAGTGCTGGTCCTAAAAAAAAAAAAAAAAAAAAAAAAAAAAAAATTATAATAGATACGATGATGACATTTAGTATAAAGACGTTGCACAATATCGTTATTCAGGGCGATAGCGCCTAAAATAAACTTTCTAGAGGGACAACACTTGACAAAAGTATTTCTGATCTCTTGAAAAGTTCGGCATTGAAAATAGGCGAGTTCGGTTCTCATTTAGTGAAATCTCCTATATAACCCCGACCAGGAATCAATTCAGATTAACAAGTAAATCTTCAATAACTTTTCCGACAAAGCTGATATCCATCCATTCAAAAGCTATATATTTCACGTATGTATCTAAAACTACAATGTAAATCATTGTTAAAGCTTTGACCTAAATCAGTCCGCTAACTTCAGAGTTTTACATAACTAATCAAGAACTTTTACCAGTTGGGTAATTCGTACGAATTGAAGTACACAACCGTCACTGGGCACTGTGTTTTTGGGTTGCATGCCAGAATACTTAGTCTTCATCAAATCGATGTGCCCTTGCAAATCTAAGGGCATCTACATTTTGAAGCATCTTTTCTGTATGGTTTATCTGGTCAGAAACTATATAATTTTCAATATATTCTTACGATTTTGTACTTTACTTTTGGAACACCATTGCTGAAGGGTATAAAAGATTCGGCAAAGCCGAATATACCACTCTTACTTGTTTTAGAACATAATGGGTGTTTTTTTAGAGGTATAGAACTTCGAATTGAAATAAAACACAAGAAAATCATTTTAATGTCCATCAATTTGGCTTTATTGGAAGGATAATTTTATGCCATTAATGTTTAAATATGATTTCGGGCATGTGGCCGCCGCGGCTGGCTCGAATAAAGCCAATTCTACAGGTCCAATTTTCAACCACTTTTTCGAGCATATGGGGCCGTATGTTGGCAATAACGCCACGAATGTTGGCTTCCAAGTCCCCTAACGTTTCTGGTTTGTTGGCGTAGACGAGCGACTTCACATATCCCCAAAAAAAATAATCCAATGGTGTCAAATCGCACGATCGTGGTGGCCAATTGACAGGTCCATTCCGCGAAATTATGCGCTCATCGAATGTTTCCTTCAATAAATCAATTGTGACGTGCGCTGTGTGGCATTTAGCGCCGTCTTGTTGGAACCACAACTCATCCACATTCATGCCATCCAATTGGGGAACAAAATAGTCGGTTATCATGGCTCTATACCGGTCTCCATTTATGGTAACTGACTCTCCAGCATTATTTCGGAAGAAGTATGGCCCAATGACTCCACCAGCCCATAGAGCACACCAAACAGTCAGTTTTTGTGGATGTAATGGCGTCTCAAGGGTCTCATGTGGATTCTCTTCACTCCAAATGCGGCAATTTTGCTTGTTGACGTAGCCATTCAACCAAAAATGAGCCTCATCACTGAACAAAATTTTGCGATGAAAATCAGCATCGAGATCAATCTCATTTTCGGCCCATACACCAAAATCACGACGCATTGCATGGTCTCGCGGCTTTAATTCTTGCACAAGCTGGATCTTGTAAGGTCGCAAGCCAAGATCTTTGCGCAAAATCTTCCATAAAGTTGATGGACAAAGCTCCAATTGCTGTGCACGGTGGCGAATCGATTCATTCGGGTCCTCTTCAACACTTTGCTCTACAGCGGCAATTGTTTCTTCGGTGCGTATTATCACATAGAGTAAACGTAGTGCGAAAACGATCCATGGTTAACCGAATTAATTGCTCTGATGGACGATTATGTCGACCATAAAATGGACGGAGCTTGCGGTAAACTTCGCGAACTGAACCATTATTTTCGAAATAAATTTGCACGATTTGCAAGCGTTGTTCTTTTGTCAACCTGTTCATGATGAAATGGCAAACCAAACTAAATATTAATCACTTGACAGCTGACAAAATGGCCGCCAGTTAAAAAAGTGATGCCAACTTAAAGTTCTATACCTCAATAAAAAACACCCGATATTTCTGGTTTCCCTGGTTATGTTATTATAAATTTATGCCGGTAGTATTGTTGCTGCACTCAGGGAAAAAACGTGCTGATAATAAGATTTTCTGCTTGAAATCGAAACTTTTTCTGCTTGAAAGTAGAGTAAATACGAAAAATCTTATTTTGAGAATAAAATCTTAATTTTTTAAGATTCTTTGTAAGATCGCAATCTTAAAAAAAATCTAAGCACAGGATCGATAACTAAGAATGTGTTCTTATTAATTAAGATTAAATTCTTAATTTTTAAGAATGCACTCTTAATTAATAAGAACATAATCTTAAATAATAAGAACGCATTCTTAATTATCGATCTTGTTCTTAGAACTTTTTCAAGATTGCGATCTTACAAACAATCTTGAAAAATAAGAGTTTATTCTTAAAATAAGATTTTTCGCATTTACTCTACTTTCAAGCAGACAAAGTTTCGATTTCAAGCAGAAAATCTTATTATCAGCACGTTTTTTCTTATTATAATATTCGTATTTAAAGATAAAATAAAACACATTTTTTATTATTTTTTTCCTCTTCGAGGAATGTAATAGTATTCCTACCCAGTAAAACTTTCCATTACCAAATAATGAGTTAAACAGTTAAACTATTGAACACGAACTACTTACTCATTCGCTGTTTAAGTCATTACATTAACATGGGGATGTCATTGGAGGCAAGTACTTACCAATTGCAGAAAAGTAATGACTTGGGTAAGCAATTTGAAAGCAACAACAACAACAGCAACAACTTTTTTGTTGTTGTTTTATTAAAAATATATATTTTTAAACGAAATACAAAATTTTTTTTATGATCCCATGGGGGCACGAACCCAGACCCTCCGACTGCTAGGCAGAGACTCTTCCACTGAGCTACTTCATATGTTGAAAACTTAGCAGCTTATAATTAATATAAACAATTTTTATTTTTAGATCCAAAATCATATGAAAATAACTTTGTTTTTCCCTGCTTTTTTTTGCTTTGTTGTAATTTTTGGAAAAATATTTGTATACGATTTTTTGTAATTATTTTAAAACTTTTTTAAAATTATTTTAAAACTTAAACAATTTAAATCTTCTTTTTGGTATAAGTTTTTACATAAGATTGACTCTTACTTACCTTAATGTTACAACCTGTTAAGGTCAAAGTCCGAGCACATTTTAGAATTCCATGGATTTCGATCTTGTGCGAATATTCTCCAATTTTATAGGCCAAGCTTTGAAAAATGTTCCTCTACTTGGTCTTTCTATCGAAGTTTCGGACATCCTCCTCTAACATTAGGTAGTGGGACATTTCAATTCTAATTTTATCCTCTTCATTGTATTTTTTTCAAGAGAGGGTTACTAGCCCGTAATCCTAACCCATTTTTATCGATCTTATCGGACATCTCTCGGAACATGTTAACTCACAATATTAATGGGTGTTAAACTAGCTCCTCGGGTGATACCATGAGGAGGTGTGTGTCCACAGTTGAGATGAAGAATGACCCAGATAAGTTGGGCTTACCAAGTTGAGACCAATTAGAATCTTGTTTGGTATTCAAATCCCCTACATAATCAAAATTGACTCATGATGGTATTTTTTCATTAACGTGAGTTAGTTTTACATTTTTTTTACAGAAGGTAATGTTTAAGTTCTAAAAATTAAAAAATCATTAAATAAGACTCTTTTAATAAAAAAAAAACTAAAAAAAATTGTTGCCCTTGGTGGGATTTAGTTTAAATTACCATCTTAATTACAAATAAGTACTTCTGTAATAACTTATTATTTATTCGGATGATATGTTGTAGTCGTTACAAGGTAACCAGTTATCAGAGTACTTGCCATTACCAAAGTTTTGCTGGGTATATTTTAAAATTTATTTTAGATTATAGGTAATTAGTAAAAAATTTTATCCTAAAAATACCTTGACTTCATCTTCCGTTGGAAAAAGTGTGCATATTTCTGTCAATATATCTTGGAAATCGTGAGGATGAAGTGGGAGATCCTTTTTTAGAATTTGATGTACTATAATCTGGATCAGCTCATCACGATAGTTATTGTTTAAATCTTTGTGTGAAGCATAAAATTCTAGGATGTTTTTGCCACTAACTGATTCATTCAATAATGAAGCTAAATCCTATATAAATAAACGCAAATATTTTATGTTTTGTACACATTTTAATGTATTAAGTAATTATCTAATACTTTTACCTTGTCAAACACTTTTTTGTTAACTTCCACATTTACAGAGACGATAGAGTGGAAGTTACATCCGCACATTTTTGTAGCCACTGACCTACCTTCGATGGCATCGAGAGTGTATCTTCATCAATTTCAAACTAAAGGACAAAACTATTAGTGGTTTAATTTACTTTCTAAATAAAATATTAAAACCTGTTTCTTTTTCCAGACAAATAATTTTTCACGAAACTCCATTCGAAGTCCTAAGGGTGGAATGGCTTCCTTTACATCATCTGCTTTCATATACTGCAGACTTCTAAAAGTTACATTTGAGCCTGAAACAAATTAAATCAATATAATTTTTTATAAAGAAATTTACTTATGTATATATAAATATGATTAAAAAAAACGCATTCCAGATCGAATTCTTTCAAAAAAATTTTCAGCAACGAGTCATCGTTCGAGAAATCTGATGAAATTTCTTGTGAAGGGCAGTTCAATTCATACTCCCCATCACATACCGGAACTAAATTGCATTCTATTGAAATATTTAAAAGGATCACTTTATCCGGATTAAGGTTTTCCATTTATATTTCTTATTAAATTTATATTTTTTTTTATCAAAAAATTAGTTTTTCACTTTTTCGCAACTACTTTGGTCGGCGTATTACAATTTATGACAAAATACTGAGAAATTTCCCTTAAACAAGCACACAAATCTACAAAATCAAGAATACGATCTTAAGATTAGAACTTACAATCTTCAAAATAAGAATAAAATCTTGAAATCAAGATCACAATCTTGAAATAAAGAATACAATCTAAAATTAAGATTTAAAATCTTATAATAAGATTAAAATCTTAAAAGCAAACAAATTACATGTTTATTTTTAGATTGTATTCTCATAAATAAGAATTTATTCTTAAATTTAAGAATATAAATCTTACTGGCTATATTTTCAAGATTGAAAATTCAAGATTTCGCAATCTTATATTGTAGATTTTTTTTCTTGAAATCAGATCGTCATTTTTCTTTTAGTGTGCTTTTAAATTTCATGAGTAGAAATTACACTTCTCTAGTACGACAATGCAGGCTCAAGGTCTTAGGTCCCTATAATCAAAATCTAGATGTGAAGAGTTATCAGCCGTATGGTCCTGAGTAGGCATCAAATGACTCCTTTTAGCAAACTTTTATTTTCGATTGTGTGAAGTCGAGAAAATGGAGAAAATTTTTAAAAGCAATTCTTACATTTGAATGATAAATATTTATTTGTTTCCCCATATCTCGAAACATAAAATGAAACCCTAGTATATAATTTTGTGCGGTCGAGTAAAATAGTATTTTATGAGATTTCGTATGAAGTTTCTGCAATATTTTCTTAAAAGCAGCTTCTCTAAGAAATCAACCTATCAAAGACACACTTATTTATTTGTATAATGCGATGGCACTCTGTCTCATTGAATGCAATGGACCCGCTACAGACATAAGTTAAGTGTGTCTTTAATAAATTTGGTGTTTATTGTTATTAGAGTCAAATGACGTTTTACTTATCAGTGGGCGCTACTACTACTGGCTGCTGCTGCTCCGCTGATGTTATTTAGCTGGTACCGATACTTTGGCTAAAGCAGCCGCCAACCAATGATTTCAGATTTAAGCCGTATACTAAAATTTTGCATGCAACACGACATCGATTATTTTTTTCGATTTTGTTGTTGGTCTTCGATAATAATTTTTTTTAACAAGATGTCGTTGTTGACGGCATTTTCTAGGCAGTTGAAATTTTAACTTGAATATAATTTTGTCGTTTTTTCTTTCTTATAAATAATTTTACTGGACTTTGGTTTTGGTGTATGTTTTTGTTGTTGTTGTTGGTGGTGTTTTTATTAAAAAACAATTTGTTTTTATTACAAAAACTATAATTAAGTTGTTAGACATATTAACATTATCATATAACTGAATTTAGGATGATTAATTAATGGTATTGCAAAGACACCTGCTTCATTGAGGGTATGTCTGAGCGTTTAGGCGAGAGTGTACATAGATTGTAAAAATTTATGAAATGATAAAACATTGGATTGAACAAATATATGGCACGAGATAGGAAAGGAACTTTAAATTATT
Organism: Stomorhina lunata; assembly: GCA_933228675.1. Lineage (NCBI taxonomy): Eukaryota > Metazoa > Arthropoda > Insecta > Diptera > Rhiniidae > Stomorhina > Stomorhina lunata. The sequence continues at coordinate 45,373,467 of OW121740.1, read as the reverse complement.
TAGTACCTGGGGCTAAAATATAGTTTTAAGAGTTTCATAATATGAGCTTAAATAATTTTTTCTTCAATACTCAACTTAAACTTTTTATAATTTCAAACTTTCCTTAACTCAAGCAAAATGTTTCAGGATTTCAAAAAAAAAAAAAAAACAATTTTAAATTTAAAATCTCCAAACACTATACCTCTACCTCTTAATCGAAAATCTTAAAAAATAAATTATTCGCCAGAAGTTTTGAAATATTATTTATTTTAATTATGTCTTGTTTTTTGTCACATAAATCTAATATATCGATTTTTAATTGCTTAGTTTTAGTCGTACAAAATTTTATATTTTGCTTCTGAATACTAATCATTCATTGTAATCAAGAATGATAATATAAAATTTTTAAATCAGCTCAAAATGAGTCAACAGCGATTCACGAATACTTTATGCGACGAAGTGCAAAAATTTATCGAAGTGCAAAACTAGAAGGAGTGATCCTATAATGATGAAATTTTGCAAACTTGTTCAGTTTTATACAGAGAATCCGTCGACTTCCTGGGGTACCTGCCCTGGACCCAAATTTTGCTTTTCAATGTCTAAGTCGCAATTCTAAACAGAATTTGATGAAAATTAACACACGTCTAACTATTAATTCAGAAAATACCCCTTCTAACTTTGGTTGAAATTAGTTGACTCCTTGAGGTACCTGTCTTGGACCCCTATTTTTCTTCTTAATGTACAATCCGCACTTCTCAACAAAATTTTCTTCTAATTTATCCAAGGAAGAGTTATAATAATTTTTACGTCATTTAGTTTATCCAACAAAGAGCTCTACTTATTTTGGTTGAAATCCGTCCACTCCTTGGGGTACCTGCCTTGGCTTTACACTTAAATGCAATTTGGTTAAAAAGTTAAACCTAAACTAGAGTGTGAAAAGAAACATTTGAAAAATGTAAAGAGAGATTCAGCTTTACTTCAATAGTTTTCTTTCATGAAATAAACAAAACAAATTCATTTGAAAATCGAAACCTTTCGCAAACGTATGAAGAATATAAAAACAGATTCAGCTTTACTTCAATCGTTTTGTTGCATGAACTAAACAAATCAAATTCATTTAAAAATCAAATCCTACCAATCCTACCAATCGCACGTTTAGGTAAAAAACAGCATCAGAAATGTTTGATCGAATAATTCGTTCTGGCTTAAGCGCATACTGCTAGGAGCCGAAAAGTTTTTGTAATTTTCGTAAATATCACGATCACTAATGAACCTCGTGAAATAAGCATCAAATGCATTCAGTTGAAATTGGATGTTAAAGAAAAGGCATACAAAATTTTAAATAGAAAAATTTTTGATAAAAAAATTTTCCAGAGAAAAATTTTTGATAAAAAAATTTTCTACAAAAAATTTTCTATAGGAAAGTTTTCGATAAAAATAAAAAAATTTTCTATAAAAAAATTTTTTGATAAAAAATTTTTTAAAGAAAAATTTTTGATAAAAATATTTCCTATAGAAAATTTTTTGATAAAAAATTTTTTTTATCAAAAAATTGTCTATAGAAACTTTTTTGATCAAAAACATTTCTATAAAAAATTTTTGATAAACAATTTTCTATAGAAAAATTTTTGATACAAAAATTTTTGATAAAAAAATTTTCTATAGAAAAATGTTTGATAAAAAATTTTTCTATAGAAAAATTTTTGATACAAAAATTTTCTATTGAAAAATTTTTGATAAAAAAATTTTCTATAAAAAAATGATTGATAAAAAAATTTGATAGAAAAATTTTGATAAAAAAATTTTCTATAGAAAAAATTTTGATAAAAAAATTTCTTATAGAAAAATTTTTGATAAAAAAATTTTCTATAGAAAAATTTTTGATAAAAAAATTTTCTATAGAAAAGGTAACAAGACGGTAGCTATAAGCAAAGAGCATTATAAACGTGGGATGAAGGAATTACTGTGGGATATGTGCACATATAAGCGCCTCAAACAAGATCCTACCTATTTGTTACAAGCAAAGAATAATGCTCTAGTTGAAAAACTTTTTAATTTAAGATTGATTGACGCACGGGATAAAGCAATACTAGTAAATAGAACCTCTGTACCTCCGAGAATATATGGGTTACCAAAAATACATAAACCCAGAATACCATTACGACCAATATGTTCATCCATTAACTCCCCAGCATACGGACTTTGTAAATACGTAGTAAATATCCTTAAGAACTTGACAAAAGAATCTAAATATAATGTAAAAGATGCAATAGAGTTTAAGTCAAAGATAAACGACACAATTATTGAAGACGATGAAATGTTGATTTCATTTGATGTTATATCACTATTTCCAAGCATCCCAGTAAATTTAGCAATCAAAACAATTGAAAGTAAGTGGGAAACGTTACAACAATACACAAACATACCGCAAAATTTATTTATGGAAATCATAAATTTCTGCATTAAAGACACTCGGTACTTTAAATATGATGGAAATATATACGAACAACGGAAAGGAATGCCAATGGGCTCCCCAGCATCACCAATTATAGCGGATATAGTAATGGAAGATCTTTTAGAAGTAGCTATAAGTAAAATGGACAAGGAACCCCGATTAATGACGAAATATGTCGATGATTTATTCGCCATTGTTAAAACTAATTTAGTAGAGGACACATTAAACAAGTTAAATTCTTATAACAGACAAATTCAATTCACAAAAGAATTAGAACATGACAACAAGTTACCATATCTTGACGCAATAATAAATAGAAAAGATGGAATAATTAAACTAGACTGGTATCAAAAACCTACGGCATCAAGCAGATTAATAAACTTTTATTCCAAACATCCCCGCAAAATCATCATCAATACTGCCACTAACTTCATCCAAAGAGTTCTTGACATTAGCGATAAAAGTTTCCATAAGAAAAATATTCATAAGATTAAAAATATACTTGACAAAAACGAATTCCCAAAGAAAACTGCAATGCATCTTTTAAGATATGTAAAGTCAAAGAGTACTAAAAATAATGACAAAACCCCGAAAATATATAAAACAGTCACATACATACAAGGATTGTCTGATAGACTTAAAAATACAGATATTTATGATAACAAAAAGTACGAGTTAGCAATGAAGACAAATAACACATTGAATAAGCTATTTAGCAAAATGAAAGATCCATTGAAAATAGATGACAAATCAAATTTAATATACAAAATCGATTGCAACGGTGATGGTAATAACCAATGTAACAAAGTTTATGTTGGTACAACAAAAACAAAATTAAAAACAAGAATCTCCTCTCACAAATCGGATATAAAAGCTGTTGACAAACCAATAGAGCAAAAAACTGCGCTTGCTGCCCACTGTGCAGTAAGCCAGCACAAGCCAGATTTTGAGAATGTAAGAATATTACAACAAGAAAATAACAATAAAAAGAGATTCACATTGGAAATGCTACACATCATAAATATACCAACAAATCAACGTCTCAATTACAAAACGGACACAGATAATTGTGCTCAATTATATCGACACATTATAAACAAACATAAAAAGAAACAAAATTTAGTAAACATATAAACATTAAGACGAACAGTACAAGGAGCTTAAATTTAAGTTCTTTTATATTTATAAGAAAAGTACGTTAAATTAAATTTAAATATTTTGTTATTGCTATAAAAAGTTATCTTTGTTTTTAGAATCCTTGAAAATGGTTAACGGTGTTAACCGAAATATTGGATAAATAAATGTTTATAAAACTATAAACAATTTGTTTTTATTAATTTCAAAAGAAGACCTTTAGCCAAACAAACAACTTCACACAAAAAAAATTTCTATAAAAAAATTTTTGATAAAAAAAATTTCTATAGAAAAATTTTTGATAAAAAAAATTTCTATAGAAAAATTTTTGATAAAAAAATTTTCTAAGCAAAATTTTTGATAAAAAAACTTTCTATAGAAAAATTTTTGATAAAAAAAATTTCTATAGAAAATTGTTTGATAAAAAAATTTTCTAGAAAAATTTATAAAACAATTTTCTATAGAAAAATTTTTGATACAAAAATTTTCTATAGAAAAAATTTTGATAAAAAAATTTTCTATAGAACAAATTTTGATAAAAAAATTTTCTATAGAAAAAATTTTGATAAAAAAATTTTTGATAAAAAAATTTTCTATAGAAAAATTTTTGATAAAAAAATTTTCTATAGAAAAATTTTTGATAAAAAAAATTTCTATAAAAAAATTTTTGATAAAAAAAATTTCTATAGAAAAATTTTTGATAAAAAAAATTTCTATAGAAAAATTTTTGATAAAAAAATTTTCTAAGCAAAATTTTTGATAAAAAAATTTTCTATAGAAAAATTTTTGATAAAAAAATTTCTATAGAAAATTGTTTGATAAAAAATTTTCTAGAAAAATTTATAAAACAATTTTCTATAGAAAAATTTTTGATACAAAAATTTTCTATAGAAAAAATTTTGATAAAAAAATTTTCTATAGAAAAAATTTTGATAAAAAAATTTTCTATAGAAAAAATTTTGATAAAAAAATTTCTTATAGAAAAATTTTTGATAAAAAAATTTTCTATAGAAAAATTTTTGATAAAAAAATTTTCTATAGAAAAATTTTTGATAAAAAAAATTTCTATAAAAAAATTTTTGATAAAAAAAATTTCTATAGAAAAATTTTTGATAAAAAAAATTTCTATAGAAAATTGTTTGATAAAAAAATTTTCTAGAAAAATTTATAAAACAATTTTCTATAGAAAAATTTTTGATACAAAAATTTTCTATAGAAAAAATTTTGATAAAAAAATTTTCTATAGAAAAAATTTTGATAGAAAAATTTTCTATAGAAAAAATTTTGATAAAAAAATTTCTTATAGAAAAATTTTTGATAAAAAAATTTTGATAGAAAAATTTTTGATAAAAAAATTTTCTATAGAAAAATTTTTGATAAAAAAAATTTCTATAAAAAAATTTTTGATAAAAAAAATTTCTATAGAAAAATTTTTGATAAAAAAAAATTCTATAGAAAAATTTTTGATAAAAAAATGTTTGATGAAAAAATTTTCTATAGAAAAATTTTTGATAAAAAAAATTTTCTATAGAAAAATTGTTGATAAAAAAACTTTCTATAGAAAAATTTTTGATAGAAAAAATTTCTATAGAAAAATGTTTGATAAAAAAAATTTCTATAGAAAAATTTTTGATGAAAAAATTTTCTATAGAAAAATTTTTGATAAAAAAAATTTTCTATAGAAAAATTTTTGATAAAATTGATAAAAAAAATTTTCTATAGAAAATTCAATTTATAATGTGATTCCCGTGGCAGTGTTATATGGGAGCTCTAACTAAATGTGTACCGATTTCGCCCATTTTCAAGCACAACTTTTTCAAGATATTATAAATACTTCTGTCCCTAAAGCTCTTTCCGTTAAGACGCTATCACGCTTTTATCGGACGGACAGACGGACATTTTTGAGTTTCCGTAAGTTTTTATATGGGAGATATGGTCAAATGGTGACCGCTTGTACCTAAATTGATCGCACTGACTGGTATTCACATAAGACTTTCTTTAGCCAAGTTTAGTGGCCATAGATATTAAAGTTTATCATTTATTGACATTCAAGTGTATTTATGGTGAAATTAAGGCTGTTTCCGTAAGTGTTTTGTATGGAAGCTATGGTTAAATGTAAACCGATTTCGATGAAAGTTTGTATGCTGTCTAGTGCGTTTGTAAAACTTATATAGAACTGCATTATTAGATTTTTTTTTAAACGAAAATGGTACACCAAGAAAAAAGGAAATATTAAAGCACCGACGAAAGGAAAGATTAAATCACCGATTATAACATTTAGTCTTAGAAATACATAAAGTTTTCCTATAAATTCAAAAAGAATGACTATTCGCATTTGATCCCAAATCTGTTACATTTATTTATTAATGTAACAGACCAATTTATTGATAAAAAGACAAAAAATGTTCGCGGAGAAACCAAAATTCCTCGACGCGTTTCGATGGTTGGTTTTGCCATCTCTTCAGGAGAAGTATTCCCAATTTAGACAGATCGAAAACCTCGCATTATTACTTATTTTACAAACAAAACCTTTAAGAATTATGTTCATAAACCATAAGTAAAAGCGTAGATTATCGACTGAACAAGACACAAACAATTTTCAGTTTTCATCTTCCTTCACTTTCCTATAAATTTACTTTCTTAATAGTTTTTGCCTATTGTAGAGTATTTAACCATAATATAAAAATTAACATAAACGAGGTTGTTTTATATTAAAACTACCTTTATACTTGTATATTCCTAACTCCCCATATTAATCAATGATCTATAAATAATTTATTAATCTTGCACGATTTGTTGGTTTAAAATAGAACTCAATGCTTAGCAACTGACATAGCCTGCGATCAATGATCATGGCAACGATGTGGCATTTTCTGTAATTGCAACTGTAATACGCGCCTTTAAATCTGATATTTTCATTAAAAAAAAAAAAAAAAAAAAACTAACTAACCGCTACTAATGGATCCAACTTGAAAATATGATTTTAGCAAACGAAAAAATAAATAAAACCACTAAAACAAAAAATTAAAATTTCTTATCTTATTTTGTTTATAATTTTTAATAGATCTTTTATATAGATGTTTTCTAGCTGTTAGTGTTTTTTGGGTTGTTTTTAATACAATCGTGATTGTTAAGCTCAAATGCTGAAAAGAATTGAAAATTACCGTTTATAATCAAGTCATATTGGACTGAGTTTTTTCTATTTTTTTTTTATAATATTTGGCTAATTTTGCGTTACTGTGTTGGTTCTAATGTATGCGTAGTTGTGTGATGTTAGTTGTGTTAACAGTTTTCGAGATATGATTTAGTAGAATATGTTATTATATAACAGTGGGTGAGAAAATATTGCTTGTGAGCAGATTTAATTATGAATGCCAATTAAAATTATTATACCATAATCCTAAGATTAATGGCCTGTTCCACGATCTCGAAAGAATGCTTTCTTTCTTATCCTATACGAAAGAAATTTGTCTTTCGTTTCACAAACTTTATTTTATGCGAAAGATAAGTCGAAAAACAAGTCGAAAGAAAACGTAAGTATTTTCATACAAATTTCTGTTTCACTATTTCGAACAAGTTACCAGCAATACGAAAGCAAATGTCAAAATGAGTCACTTGATATTGTGCTTTCGAATGGAAACGAACGAAAGGCTTCGAAATAGTGAAACCAAAATTAATTCGAATTCGAGTTACTCACTTTCTTTCGAGTAGATTTTCTTTCGAAATCGTGAAACAGGCTATAAGTATTTGAATCAGGTTGGCATGGTCTCCAATGACTTCTGAAGCAAACATAAGTAATATCTACTAAAGGGTGGTTAAATTGTAAGGGCCGATGTTGAATGTGAACCACACCTAAACTCCAAGTTTTTTTCCGAATTTTTTTGGACATTTCTCTATTTCAGACTTACTCAATTTGAACCATGGAGAGATACACAATCCAACAACGTGTTAAAGTTATCCAGACTTATTATGAAAATGGGCATTCAAATCAAAATGCATATCGTGCACTTCGTGATTTTTTTGGTTAGTTTGATCGTCCAAATGTGCTTACAATCGCAAAAATCGTGGAAAAATTAGAGCAAACCGGGTCTGTAGAAGATGTGAGAACACCAGTGCATGCTCGTACTGCAGAAAATATTGCTGCTGTTCTCGATAGTGTGGCTGAAGAGCCGTCCACCTCAACTCGTCGTCGTGCCCAACAATCGCACCTCTCACGCTCGTCGTTGATGAACATTATGCATAAAGACTTGCATTAACACGCTTACAAGGTGCAATTGGCTCAAGAACTAAAGCCTCTTGACCATTCCAAACGTCATGAATGGGCAGAATGGTGGCAAGAAATGGCAACAGTGGATGATCAATTTTCGAAGAAAATCATCTTCAGTGAAGAGGCACATTTTCACCTCAGTGGATTCGTCAATAAACAGAATTGCCGCATTTGGGCGAATGAGAATCCAAGAGTGATTGTCGAAAAACCAATGCACCCACAAAGAGTGACTGTTTGGTGCGGTTTATGGGCTGGCGGCATCATCGGGCCGTATTTTTTCCAAAATGAGGCCCCTCAGGCAGTTACTGTGAATGGTGTTCGCTATCGTGAGATGATAACGAAATTTTTATGGCCCGAATTGGCAGATATGGATGTGGACGATATGTGGTTTCAGCAGGACGGTGCCACTTGCCACACAGCTAACGAAACAATGGCTCGTTTGCTCAACAAGTTCAATGGCAGTGTTATCTCACGTAATGGCGGTGTCAATTGGCCGCCAAGATCATGTGATTTGACACCGTTGGACTTTTTTCATTGGGGTTATTTGAAAGAAAAGGTGTACGTTGATAAGCCAGCAACAATTCAAGAGCTAAAGGATGAGATAATTCGGCACATTAACGGCATAGAACCTCCATTATGACTCAGGGTCATCGAAAATTTGGACCATCGGATGGAGGTGTGCCGCCGTGGTCGCGGCGCCCTTTTGGCCGATATTTTGTTCCATACATAATTGAGTAATACCAATATATCATAATAAAATAAAATTACAATAATTTCCTAAATAGTTTGTGTTTGATTCAAAATCAACATCGGCCCTTGAAATTTAACCACCCGATATAACAAGTAAGAGTGTTATATTCGGCTGTGCCGAATCTTATATAGTAATACCGCAGGTCCATATATTTCGTTAGGAGTTCCTAATGCATCCATCATATATAAAGTCTGGGCTGAACATTGATTAATGCCTATCTAATTTCATAGGTGCAATCCTAATATAATGAGTGTACCTCCAAATCTTTTTGATTTTAGATATAACAAGTAAGAGTGTAATATTCGGCTGTGCCGAATCTTATATACCCACCATCAAGTTGTACGAGAGTGCAGCTAATTCAAAATCTTGACCAAATGTGGTATTGTTGGTAAAATATTTGGACTATAGTTCAACATTTAAAAGTATCTAAGTGGTTTCCTAAGTATTTAGCTTGGACAAAATGCTGTTCCATAACCGAATATAGTTTCACATTAATAAGCTGTTTCGTTGTGCCGTAACCATGTTTATAGCAACACGACTGGTTCATATATTTTGTTAGGAGTTCCAAATGCATCTACCGTGTATAAAGTCTGAACCTAAAATTGATTGATAGCTATCTAATTTCGTACATGCAATCTTAATATACTGAATGTACCTCCAAATCTTTTCGAGTTCAGATATAAAAAGGGGAATGTTGACGGATTGTTACAAAATTTTATATACTGGCTGGTATTAATATAAAGTTTATTTGTACAAAATTTAGTGTCCATACCTGATATACAGGTATGTGATGGAAACCGATCGTTTTCAAATCGATCGATTTTGGTTATATTTT
>OW121740.1:45334046-45359046 GCA_933228675.1 Stomorhina lunata | reverse complement strand
AAAATTTCCCATTTTTATAGAAAATTTTTCAAAAATTTCCCATTTTTATAGGAAATTTTTCAAAATTTTCCTATTTTTATAGGAAATTTTTCAAAAATTTCCTATTTTTATAGGAAATTTTTCAAAAATTGTCTATTTTTATAGGAAATTTTTCAAAAATTGTCTATTTTTATAGGAAATTTTTCAAAAATTTCCTATTTTTATAGGAAATTTTCCAAAAATTTCCTATTTTTATAGGAAATTTTTCAAAAATTTCCTATTTTTATAGGAAATTTTTCAAAAATTTCCTATTTTTATAAAAAATTTTTCAAAAATTTCCTATTTTTATAAAAATTTTTTCAAAAATTTCCTATTTTTATAGGAAATTTTTCAAAAATTTCCTATTTTTATAGGAAATTTTTCAAAAATTTCCTATTTTTATAGGAAATTTTTCAAAAATTTCCTATTTTTATAGGAAATTTTTCAAAAATTTCCTATTTTTATAGGAAATTTTCAAAAATTTCCTATTTTTATAGGAAATTTTTCAAAAATTTCCTATTTTTATAGGAAATTTTTCAAAAATTTCCTATTTTTATAGGAAATTTTTCAAAAATTTCCTATTTTTATAGGAAATTTTTCAAAAATTTCCTATTTTTATAGGAAATTTTTCAAAAATTTCCTATTTTTATAGGAAATTTTTCAAAAATTTCCTATTTTTATAGGAAATTTTTCAAAAATTTCCTATTTTTATAGGAAATTTTTCAAAAATTTCCTATTTTTATAGGAAATTTTTCAAAAATTTCCTATTTTTATAGGAAATTTTTCAAAAATTTCCTATTTTTATAGGAAATTTTTCAAAAATTTCCTATTTTTATAGGAAATTTTTCAAAAATTTCCTATTTTTATAGGAAATTTTTCAAAAATTTCCTATTTTTATAGGAAATTTTTCAAAAATTTCCTATTTTTATAGGAAATTTTTCAAAAATTTCCTATTTTTATAGGAAATTTTTCAAAAATTTCCTATTTTTATAGGAAATTTTTCAAAAATTTCCTATTTTTATAGGAAATTTTTCAAAAATTTCCTATTTTTATAGGAAATTTTTCAAAAATTTAATATTTTTATAGGAAATTTTTCAAAAATTTCCTATTTTTATAGGAAATTTTTCAAAAATTTCCTATTTTTATAGGAAATTTTTCAAAAATTTCCTTTTGTCATAGGAAATTTTTCAAAAATTTCCTTTTGTCATAGGAAATTTTTCAAAAATTTCCTTTTGTCATAGTAAATCTTTCACATGTGTAGGGTATAAAAACCCTGAATTTAACAGTTTTACCATTTTTCTTTTCTTCAACTAAATTATGAATTAAGATAAAATAGTTGTCACTTTGTTTTTGAAAAATTCAATCTTAACATTTTAACTTCTGTATAAGAGATAAAATTATCAATTATAAATTTGTGTCATTAATAAATATTTCAATTAAACACAAATAACAAATTAAAATCTTGTTCTTATTAAATTGTGCACAAACCTCTAAACTAAATGGCTTCTCGAAATTACCCCATAAATATTTACATGCAACAAATGAAGTATTTGTACTGTAAACATACAAATGAATAAGTATCTCAATAATCGCACAATATCTCTGTGTGTAAATGTATCTGTAGTGTGAATGTATTTCAATTGAGAGATCTCAAGAAATAAAATAAAAATAAAGAAATTTCGTAATAATTAGTAAAATACATTAGTGTTATTATATGGGAATATACACAAGATTTAGATAAGATTTCTGTGGCATGATTAACGATTTATAGGATTTTGCGTGCAGAGCCGGGCACTAGCAACGATTTAAGAGTTAAATTGAAGTGAATGAGTAAATATAAATGGATGGAGTCTATTAGTCTTAATATTGTCATTTGTGTAAATGTCTTCTCGTACAACAAGTATTACGAATTGCATTTAATCATTGATCTTTATCTTCAATTCTGTTTATAATTTATTAAGATTTTGCTGCTTTTCTTCGCATTTTTAGTTTTTTTCTTTATTTTTTTTTAATATTGCCTTCAATAATTTATTATTTATTTAGTTTGCTCTGATTCTGTGAATTTAATCCGAAACCAGTTCTTAACTATATTTTAAAGTATATCAAATTGCCATTATGCAAATTAGTAGAATTTTTTTGTCTCTTTTCATTTTTCGTTAAATGTCAGTGTAGTTTTTAGTTTTTTGGTAGATATGTTTTTTGGTATGAAAAACAAATTTAAACTACTTTAAATAAATTTTATACAAAGTTTCCGCTACAAATTATAAGTGCATTTTTTTTTCTTTGACTTGCAAATTTTTAAATTCTGCCCAAAAATTCATATAAAGGCTATTTATGAATAGGGTACATATTTTTATTTATTAGTTCAAATATTTTCTTTGATGTGGAAAATTTTATTTACGAGGGATGAGAAAACTAATAAGGAAACTAATTGACATTTGATAAATATGAAATGAGTATGGCTTAAGAAATGTTTTTTTTTTGTCTTATAATAATCCCAGTTTTACAAAATATAACCTAAAGTGCTTCAAAATCAACACCTTTTCTTGAGTACTCTCTCCAATTAAAAAAAATCCACACATTTGCTTTAGTTATCTCCTCAATTAAGAAGGTAGTAAGGTAGAACACGGGAAACTTATAATCTTGAATGGAATCCAGTAACAGATCGAAAAGGCATTGCTTAGGTTTTCCAAATGTTTTTTACATAAGAAACCTTGATCCACGCCGTTTCTGCTTAAAAAGCTTCTATTACTCAATTTGTGGTAGTTCGTGTTAGGGACAAAGTTCACTCTGCTCCTATTCCTGTTTAAACTAAAGAAAGATCAAAATGGAGAAGTTTCTTAACATGGGAGAGGGAAATCGACTAGTTTTTTAAAAATAGAATTCTTCGGAAGATATTCCATAAATGTTTTTATACCTACCATCAAAAAAATAGGGGTATATTGAGTCATTCCGTTTGTAACTTCCTAAATATTGGTTCAAAACCCAAAAGGGTCGATTGAGATATGTCCGTCTGTCTGTCTGTCTGTATGTATGTATGTATGTATGTATGTATGTATGTATGTATGTATGTATGTATGTATGTATGTATGTATGTATGTATGTATGTATGTATGTATGTATGTATGTATGTATGTATGTATGTATGTATGTATGTATGTATGTATGTATGTATGTATGTATGTATGTATGTATGTATGTATGTATGTATGTATGTATGTATGTATGTATGTATGTATGTATGTATGTATGTATGTATGTATGTATGTATGTATGTATGTATGTATGTATGTATGTATGTATGTATGTATGTATGTATGTATGTATGTATGTATGTATGTATGTATGTATGTATGTATTTATGTATGTATGTATGTATGTATGTATGTATGTATGTATGTATGTATGTATGTATGTATGTATGTATGTATGTATGTATGTATGTATGTATGTATGTATGTATGTATGTATGTATGTATGTATGTATGTATGTATGTATGTATGTATGTATGTATGTATGTATGTATGTATGTATGTATGTATGTATGTATGTATGTATGTATGTATGTATGTATGTATGTATGTATGTATGTATGTATGTATGTATGTATGTATGTATGTATGTATGTATGTATGTATTTATGTATGTATGTATGTATGTATGTATGTATGTATGTATGTATGTATGTATGTATGTATGTATGTATGTATGTATGTATGTATGTATGTATGTATGTATGTATGTATGTATGTATGTATGTATGTATGTATGTATGTATGTATGTATGTATGTATGTATGTATGTATGTATGTATGTATGTATGTATGAATGTATGTATGTATGTATGTATGTATGTATGTATGTCTGTATGTATGTATGTATGTCTGCATGTCTGTCTGTCTGTCTGTCTGTCTGTCTGTCTGTCTGTCTGTCTGTCTGTCTGTCTGTCTATCTTTCTGTCTGTCTGTCTGTCTGTCTGTCTGTCTATCTTTCTGTCTGTCTGTCTGTCTGTCTGTCTGTGTGTCTGTGTGTCTGTGTGTCTGTCTGTCTATCTGTTTGTCTGTCTGTCTATCTGTCTGTCTGTCTGTCTGTCTGTCTGTCTGTCTGTCTGTCTGTCTGTCTGTCTGTCTGTCTGTCTGTCTGTCTGTCTGTCTGTCTCTCTGTCTGTTTGTCTGTCTGTATTTCAGAAAGATATCTAGAGAGAAATAGGGAAGGGAAACTCCTATTCCCACTACAAAGCTACTTTTGGCAGCCCTATACGAACGAAATTGTCTAAAGCAATGCCTGAATTTTACAAAATATAATTGGACCCGTCTGCATTAACAATGAATTTCGACATCGAATGAACCACGAACTGTATGAGTTATACGCTGGGACATGTTGTATGAATGGATGAAAATACTTCAGCAAGAAAAGTATTCGAAAACGATCCCGATGGACGTCCAAAAATACGATGGATAGACCAAGTAGAGGAAAATCTTTCAAAGCTTGGCCTACGAAATTGAAGAGTATGAGCACACGATCGAAGCGCATAAAATTATAAAAATGTGCTTAGCCTTTGATCTTAACAGGTTGTAAATGTAGGGAAATTAAGTAAGTAAGTGAGGCCCTATCTTCGACAAGGAATTAAAGGACTAAACATATGTGAATAAGTAAGTAAAGTATACAAATATTAATATTTAATTTAAATTCTAAATTTGTCTGTATACATATGATTCTTATTTAGTCTATATTAGCATCAGCAAATGAATTTGAGGTTTTACCACTGGCAACAGGTAATACCCAGAGTTGATACGATTGTTAATTTATCGTAGCTAGACGATCGTGAGCCGAAGATTTTATTTCATTGGAGTATTTTTTTTTTGCCATTTAGTGAGTCAACTAATAACCGAAGTATTTCTTTCATTGGATTGAATGAAGTATATACATAATAGGATCAGTTTTGATAGAATTACATAGTTATTACTTGCTAATCGGATCATTATCTCATTATATCTCGAAGAAAACCGAGACCTTGTAATTGACCGGGTCAATAATGAAAAGTGTAATGTATTTAGTCATTAACAAATGTTTGTACTTTAAATCGAAACGAAGCTTACCAAAATAAGCATAGGCCTTGTAAAAAAATATTAAAGGAAGCAGACCTTTGATAAATCTGGACAGACTAGACATACCTCATATAGTCCCCAACGGGCGGATAATGTTATGTGCACATAGCAGAAGTGCTGGTGAGCTAAAGTTTTAAATCTGGAGAGTCTTAGGTGCCCTTCAAAGTAGGTTACCTCAGACTCATAAATCATTTAAAACGATATAAAATTGTCATTTCCCAACCGATTTGAAGAGTCATGCTATATAACAAATACGTAGGTTAAGATCTAAAAAAAACGTCTGGACATGCATACCCTATTTCTTATGGTTTTAAAGATATTCGACTTAAAAAAAACTTAAATTTTTAATTTTTGTTCCATTTGGGCTAATGAAAATACGGAAAACACCTCAACTAAAATAGGGGAAACCTAATGATAACAAAATATTATATTGTCATCCAAGATTGGCTTGTGAAATAAATTTGAGCCAAATCGGTTGAGAGGAAGTGGGTAAAAATGGGTTAGCACATTTGAAACGAAATTACAGATCGAAATTTGAACTTTAAGCTTAAGATGTTATCTATTAACTAAAAAAAGAGCAACTTCAAGATCTTTATTAGTTAAAAAGTTCAGACTTTTGGCCAATGAGGCGAAGATTTTATCTCATCGGAGTATTATTTTGCCCTTTTTTTATGTTATTATTTTAGAACAAGGCTGCCCAAGCCCTATGCGCTGGGTACTCATATGTTTTTGTAAAAGCGCTTAGCTATATTCTGTGTGTTTAATACCCACATACTAGCAATACGAAATACACAAACAACTTTATCTAATTATTTTTGTTGTTCCTTACAATATAAAAGCAAGTGAAAAGCATCAACACTTTCGTATGGTTTGCTCGTAAACATTGACCACAGCGATCATCAATGAAGATTTTGTTTAGCGTATGATCCCAGATAGCAGTTTTTGAAAGTTTTAATCAAATATGAGTCTTTTTATATAACTTATGAATTTTTGTATAAGTAAATGGTAACCTTCATGCGATATTTCACAAAGAGTCTTTAATGACCCGTTTTTTCTAAGCAATTATGATTAGATTATATCTGCACACATTTTGCTAGATTTATTAAAAAAAAAATAAGGCTCAACAACGTCATATCTATTTTTAGAACAGTAAAGTTGCGTAATAATTACAGAAATTGATGTTGCCGAGACCAAGGATCGAACTCAGGCGGATTACGATATGTAATGCTTAGTAGTTGACGTGCTAACCAACTAAGCCACATCACCAATAATGAGAAACGAATCTTTTTGTGATATTTTTTATCACCAAAAAACAGTCATATTATGATCATTTGCACGATTATATTATGACTACGCACATTTTGCAAGTTTTTGTTGGGCTTTTTTTAACTAGTCGCTTACTAAGCGCTTCTATGAGTCTATTTGTACACTTTTTTGATCACCAAGCTGATTAATATATTTTTTGATCATCTAAGGGAAACTCAAAAGATCTATTTTGCTGATATTACCATCAACAATCTCTCGTTTTTCGTTTTTTCTTTGTTTTTGTTTTTACAGCAAAACAAGTAAAAGTGTTATATTCGGCTGTGCCGAATCTTATATACCCACCATCAAGTTGTGTTAAATTTAGAAACATATCTCATATATCTACAAGGGTGCAGCTAATTCAAAATCTGGACCAAAACTGAAAAAATCGCTAAGCTAATTGGTATTGTTGGTAAAACCTTTGGACTAAATTCGGTTGCCGTAGCTTTATAGTTCAACATTTAAAAATATTTTAGTGGTTTCCCCAGTATTTACTTTGATCAAAATTCGGTCTCATAACCGGGTATAGTTTTACATAAGTTGTTAAATACTTTTCGTTGTGATTAATATGTTGTTAGGCTAAACACATTAATAGTACGACAGGTCCATATATTTCGTTATGAGTTCCTAATGCATTCATCATATATAAAGTCTGGGCTGAACATTGATTGATGCCTATCTAATTTCATAGGTGCAATCTTAATATAATGAATGTACCTCCAAATCTTTTTGATTGTAGATATAAAAAAGGGATGTTATATATATAAGAATTATAGCCAAATGTTGACCGATTGTAACAAAATTTTACACACTGGCTGGTATATATAGAGAGCTTATTCTTGCAAAATTTAGTGGCCATAGCTATCATAGTTTCTAATTTAATAGCTTTTAACTGGCCTTTGTTAAAATTTTTGGTTTCCGTGAGTGTTTTTCATATGAAAGCTAAAGTCAATGATGGACTGATTCCTATAAAATTTGATAAACTGATCAAAAATTGCATAAAACTTCCCTATTTTAAATTTAATCGTCATAGCTATTACAATTATATTCAATTTATCAGGATTAATGTGTTTCCCGGGGCGGGGTTATATGGGAGCTCTAACAAAATTTGAACCGATGTTGTCTATTTTCAACACACATCTTTTTCAAGATATCCAAAATACTTTTGTAAAATTTTGTCTCTCTAGCTCTTTTCGTTAAGGCACTATCGTGCTTTTATCTCACAGACAGACGGACATAAACAACCTCTTCTTTATGTATCGGGTGTTTTTTATTGAGGTATAGAACTTTAAGTTGGCATCACTTTTTTAACTGGCGGCCATTTTGTCAGCTGTCAAGTGATTAATATTTAGTTTGGTTTGCCATTTCATCATGAACAGGTTGACAAAAGAACAACGCTTGCAAATCGTGCAAATTTATTTCGAAAATAATGGTTCAGTTCGCGAAGTTTACCGCAAGCTCCGTCCATTTTATGGTCGACATAATCGTCCATCAGAGCAATTAATTCGGTTAACCATGGATCGTTTTCGCACTACGTTTACTCTATGTGATAATACGCATCCGCAGCGACGTCGAACAGTGCGCACCGAAGAAACAATTGCCGATGTAGAGCAAAGTGTTGAAGAGAACCCGAATGAATCGATTCGCCACCGTGCACAGCAATTTGAGCTTTCCATCAACTTTGTGGAAGATTTTGCGCAAAAATCTTGGCTTGCGACCTTACAAGATCCAGCTTGTGCAAGAATTAAAGCCGCGAGACCATGCAATGCATCGTGATTTTGGTGTATGGGCCGAAAATGAGATTGATCTTGATGCTGATTTTCATCGCAAAATTTTGTTCAGTGATGAGGCTCATTTTTGGTTGAATGGCTATGCCAACAAGCAAAATTGCCGCATTTGGAGTGAAGAGAATCCACATGAGACCCTTGAGACGCCATTACATCCACAAAAACTGACTGTTTGGTGTGCTCTATGGGCTGGTGGAGTCATTGGGCCATACTTCTTCCGAAATAATGCTGGAGAGTCAGTTGCCATAAATGGAGACGGGTATAGATGATAACCGACTATTTTGTTCCCCAATTGGATGGCATGAATGTGGATGAGTTGTGGTTCCAACAAGACGGCGCTACATGCCACACAGCGCACGTCACAATTGATTTATTGAAGGAAACATTCGATGAGCGCATAATTTCGCGGAATGGACCTGTCAATTGGCCACCAAGATCGTGCGATTTGACACCACTGGATTGTTTTCTTTGAGGATATGTGAAGTCGCTCGTCTACACCAACAAACCAGAAACGTTAGGGGACTTGGAAGCCAACATTCGTGGCGTTATTGCCAACATACGGCCCCATATGCTCGAAAAAGTAGTTGAAAATTGGACCTGTAGAATTGGCTTTATTCGAGCCAGCCGCGGCGGCCACATGCCCGAAATCATATTTAAACATTAATGGCATAAAATTATCCTTCCAATAAAGCCAAATTGATGACATTAAAACGATTTTCTTGTGTTTTATTTCAATTCGAAGTTCTATACCTCTAAAAAAAAACACCCATTACATATTTTTGTGTTTCCATAAGTTTTTTGTATGTGAGCTATGGTCAAATGGTGACCGATTGTGACAAAACACTGGCTGGCATTGACATAATACTTCCTTGTGCTTAATTTAGTATTACTAGCTCTTGTAGTTAAGGAGCTATCAAGATTTTATCTGACGGACAGACGGACATAAATCCCCTTTTCTTTTTGAATTTTTGTGCTTTCGTAAGTTTTTTATATGGGAGCTAGGTCAAATGGTGACTGATTGCGACAAAATTTAGTGGTTATATCTGTTATACTTTTAGATTTATTGGCATTTAAGTGTATTTTAGGTGAAATTTAGGCTGTTTTCGTAAGTTATTTGTATGGGAGCTATGGCTAAATGTGAACCGATTTCGATGTCATCATAACTGTTATAATTTGTAATTTATTAGCAAATAAGCTATTAACCTAGGTTATATGGGAGCCATGGTTAAATGCTAACCGATTTTCCCAATTTCAATACCAAAATTTTATCATAGATAAAGAATGTTTTTGCTAAGTTTCAGTTAGCTAGCTCTTTTCGTTTAGACAGACAGACAGACAGACGGACATAGCTCAATTTCATAAGGATTCAGAATATATATCGTTTTTAATTTTTGAGCCAATATTAAGGAAATTACAAACGGAATGACAATCTCAATATACCCCCCATTCTTTTTGATGGTGGGTATAAAAAGTTGCTGTTCTTTAAATGTATTGATGTTTGCTCTTCCATAAGAAACTTTTGGCCACCCCTATTCTAGAGTGTATTTTTGACAATAATGATATACCTATATGATTTCATTTCCCCTATAAAAGATTGGGTAAATTATAGTTAGTTGCCAGTCGCAAGGTAGTGTAGACTATCTTCTTTCAATTCCTGTGCTATGTTCAACTGATTTACCCAAATTAACTTAAGTTCTTAGTGCGGCACTAAATTTCCTCCTTGAATTGATCCTGGTCTTAATACTTAAAATTTAGCTTTGTCTTAGGTTCCATATTGACCCTTCGCTATATCAACCCAAAATTTCCTTCAACCCTCCTTATATTAAAACTCCAATACTTTTTTGTCTCTTGGGCGGCATTTTCATTTTCACATTAAAGCCTGCAGCTGTCACGTTATATGAGTTAACAACCATCTTAGAAATAAATGTAAAAAAGAGTAAATTTTTGTTTTATTTTGGATTTTTTTTTTTCATTTTTGTACCACTTTACATGTATTTACGAGTATTTCTTCGTCAAGTAGGAGATACGATACATAAATATTTCCTAACTTCTTGTCAAAATCATATTGTATTTTTGGCATAATGCACCAAATATAATAAATGTTACTAGTTTGTATCTATCTATGTATGTATGTTTGTAAGAGCAATATGTCTCTGAGCCGTTAGTGGTAAAAATTTGGAAGAAAAAAATGCCAAAAAATAAAGTGCACATAAGTACCTTACAAAACTACCATGTACTTAGTCTAAACTTCATGTCAATATGCAAACATTTGCAAAACTCCACTGCTTTTTGGTAACTGGTGCTATTTGTAATGGGATGGTAGTAGGGATTTAAGGAAGGGTTTGTAGAAAAGTTTAAGAATGAATTAAGATCATATGTTAGATCAATGAATAATATCATTTATTGATCTTACATATGAATGTTGTCAAACCCTTTAAGGAAATCGAAATATTTTAAGTTGAAGAAAAAATTGGATACAATAGATGGCTTTAAGTCAAATAAGACCACTTTGAACATATTAGCGCCAATTTTCAAATATAAGTTGGATAACTCTTTTATTGTTAGCCAGTATTCGAACGCTTACCTTTAGCGATAGGGTATTTTCATAATCTGTTCACATTCCAAAACTTCAATCTTCTTTTTGACGAAAATTTGTTGCCAATGTGCCACAACACACGTTAAACCTTC
Organism: Stomorhina lunata; assembly: GCA_933228675.1. Lineage (NCBI taxonomy): Eukaryota > Metazoa > Arthropoda > Insecta > Diptera > Rhiniidae > Stomorhina > Stomorhina lunata. Next base: position 45,348,139 of record OW121740.1, on the reverse strand, counting down.
GACATGCAAAAAAATTCCCCCCAAAATGGATGAAAAAAAAACAGAACTACAACATATTTTGTGTTGTTATAATTTTTTATTTTATTTTCTTTGGTAAATCACGATTTTTTTATTCACTTTTTTGTAGCCAAAGAAAAAAAAAAAGAGTTATTGTATGGGCATCATTATGGTTTTTAAATTGTAGTATCTTGTGTAAATCACTTCTTATTTGAAGTTTTCAAAAATAAAATTTCAGTTTTTTATTGTCGAAAATATTGGGTTTTCGAAAAAGATTGGTTGGCGATTTTAAAAGATTGGTTGGCGATCGCCAAGTTTTCTATAGAAAACTCAGGCGATCGCCAAGTTTTCTATAGAAAACTCAGGCGATCGCCAAGTTTTCTATAGAAAACTTTGGCGATCGCCAACTTTTCTATAGAAAACTTTGGCGATCGCCAACTTTTCTATAGAAAACTTTGGTGATCGCCAACTTTTCTATAGAAAACTTTGGCGATCGCCAACTTTTCTATAGAAAACTTTGGCGATCGCCAACTTTTCTATAGAAAACTTTGGCGATCGCCAACTTTTCTATAGAAAACTTTTGCGATCGCCAACTTTTCTATAGAAAACTTTGGCGATCGCCAACTTTTCTATAGAAAACTATGGCGATCGCCAACTTTTCTATAGAAAACTTTGGCGATCGCCAACTTTTCTATAGAAAACTTTGGCCTTTCTATAGAAAACTTTTCTATAGAAAACTTTTCTATAGAAAACTATGGCGATCGCCAACTTTTCTATAGAAAACTTTGGCGATCGCCAACTTTTCTATAGAAAACTTTTGCGATCGCCAACTTTTCTTTAGAAAACTCAGGCGATCGCCAACTTTTCTATAGAAAACTCAGGCGATCGCCAACTTTTCTATAGAAAACTCAGGCGATCGCCAACTTTTCTATAGAAAATTCAGGCGATCACCAACTTTTCTATAGAAAATTCAGGCGATCGCCAACTTTTCTAGAGAAAACTCAGGCGATCGCCAACTTTTCTAGAGAAAACTCTGGCGATCGCCAACTTTTCTATAGAAAACTCAGGCGATCGCCAACTTTTCTATAGAAAACTCAGGCGATCGCCAACTTTTCTATAGAAAACTCAGGCAATCGCCAACTTTTCTATAGAAAACTGAGACGATCGCCAACTTTTCTATAGAAAACTGAGACGATCGCCAACTTTTCTATAGAAAACTCAGGCGATCGCCAACTTTTCTATAGAAAACTCAGGCGATCGCCAACTTTTCTATAGAAAACTCAGGCGATCGCCAACTTTTCTATAGAAAACTCAGGCGATCGCCAACTTTTCTATAGAAAACTCAGGCGATCGCCAACTTTTCTATAGAAAACTCAGGAGATCGCCAACTTTTCTATAGAAAACTCAGGCGATAGCCAACTTTTCTATAAAAAACTCAGGCAATCGCCAACTTTTCTATAGAAAACTCAGGCGATCGCCAACTTTTCTATAGAAAACTCAGGCGATCGCCAACTTTTCTATAGAAAACTCAGGCGATCGCCAACTTTTCTATAGAAAACTCAGGCGATCGCCAACTTTTCTATAGAAAACTCAGGCGATCGCCAACTTTTCTATAGAAAACTCAGGCGATCGCCAACTTTTCTATAGAAAACTCAGGCGATCGCCAACTTTTCTATAGAAAACTCAGGCGATCGCCAACTTTTCTATAGAAAACTCAGGCGATCGCCAACTTTTCTATAGAAAACTCAGGCGATCGCCAACTTTTCTATAGAAAACTCAGGCGATCGCCAACTTTTCTATAGAAAACTCAGGCGATCGCCAACTTTTCTATAGAAAACTCAGGCGATCGCCAACTTTTCTATAGAAAACTCAGGCGATCGCCAACTTTTCTATAGAAAACTCAGGCGATCGCCAACTTTTCTATAGAAAACTCAGGCGATCGCCAACTTTTCTATAGAAAACTCAGGCGATCACCAACTTTTCTATAGAAAACTCAGGCGATCGCCTACTTTTCTAGAGAAAATTCAGGCGATCGCCAACTTTTCTAGAGAAAATTCAGGCGATCGCCAACTTTTCTAGAGAAAACTCAGGCGATCGCCAACTTTTCTAGAGAAAACTCAGGCGATCGCCAACTTTTCTATAGGAAACTCAGGCGATCGCCAACTTTTCTATAGGAAACTCAGGCGATCGCCAACTTTTCTATACAAAACTTTGACGATCGCCAACTTTTCTATAGAAAACTCAGGCGATCGCCAACATTTCTATGGAAAAATTTGGCGATCGCCAACTTTTCTATAGAAAACTTTGGCGATCGCCAACTTTTCTATAGAAAACTTTGGCGATCGCCAACTTTTCTATAGAAAACTTTGGCGATCGCCAACTTTTCTATAGAAAACTTTGGCGATCGCCAACTTTTCTATAGAAAACTTTGGCGATCGCCAACTTTTCTATAGAAAACTTTGGCGATCGCCAACTTTTCTATAGAACACTTTGGCGATCGCCAACTTTTCTATAGAAAACTTTGGCGATCGCCAACTTTTCTATAGAAATCTTTGGCGATCGCCAACTTTTCTATAGAAAACTTTGGAGATCGCCAACTTTTCTATAGAAAACTTTGGCGATCGCCAACTTTTCTATAGAAAACTTTGGCGATCGCCAACTTTTCTATAAAAAACTTTGGCGATCGCCAACTTTTCTATAGAAAACTTTGGCGATCGCCAACTTTTCTATAGAAAACTTTGGCGATCGCCAACTTTTCTATAGAAAACTTTGGCGATCGCCAACTTTTCTATAGAAAACTTTGGCGATCGCCAACTTTTCTATAGAAAACTTTGGCGATCGCCAACTTTTCTATAGAAAACTTTGGCGATCGCCAACTTTTCTATAGAAAACTTTGGCGATCGCCAACTTTTCTATAGAAAACTTTGGCGATCGCCAACTTTTCTATAGAAAACTTTGGCGATCGCCAACTTTTCTATAGAAAACTTTGGCGATCGCCAACTTTTCTATAGAAAACTTTGGCGATCGCCAACTTTTCTATAGAAAACTTTGGCGATCGCCAACTTTTCTATAGAAAACTTTGGCGATCGCCAACTTTTCTATAGAAAACTTTGGCGATCGCCAACTTTTCTATAGAAAACTTTGGCGATCGCCAACTTTTCTATAGAAAACTTTGGCGATCGCCAACTTTTCTATAGAAAACTTTGGCGATCGCCAACTTTTCTATAGAAAACTTTGGCGATCGCCAACTTTTCTATAGAAAACTTTGGCGATCGCCAACTTTTCTATAGAAAACTTTGGCGATCGCCAACTTTTCTATAGAAAACTTTGGCGATCGCCAACTTTTCTATAGAAAACTTTGGCGATCGCCAACTTTTCTATAGAAAACTTTGGCGATCGCCAACTTTTCTATAGAAAACTTTGGCGATCGCCAACTTTTCTATAGAAAACTTTTCTCTAGAAAACTTTTCTATAGAAAACTTTGGCGATCGCCAACTTTTCTATAGAAAACTTTGGCGATCGCCAACTTTTCTATAGAAAACTTTGGCGATCGCCAACTTTTCTATAGAAAACTTTGGCGATCGTCAACTTTTCTATAGAAAACTATTGCGATCTTCGACTTTTCTATAAAAACTATAGCGATCTTGTCAATACTACCAACAGAATTCTAACCAAATTTTTTCAAAAACCCAATACTCTACAAAAAAAAAAAATTAAATATGTGGCAATTACAAGCATAATTTAAATAAGAATACATGACGATTGTGCAAATAAATATCTCCAAAGTAAAAGAAAAATAAAAATCCCAAAAAAAATATTTTAAATTAAATTGATTGTATTGTAATGTTTTTTTTTATATTTAACAACCATTAGTTTTTTTCTTTTTAACAAACTTGTTTATTTGATGTTGATTTCTTTAAATATTTCTTAAATTTCTTGCTATTTTATTTTTGGTGTTTATTACCTGAAAATTTGTTAAATTGTTGGTAATAGAAAAAAAAAAATAGTTTTTCTTTCTTAATTTAAATATTCAAACCTCTCATTAAAGTTGTGTTAAGTGTAATTATTCGTATGTCTAGTTTATATCTCATCTACAAAAGTCACACCTTGTTATATTTTATTTTAATTTTTAAATTTAAATACTTGTATGGAAACTGATTTAACAGCAATTCGATGGCTGTTTTTATATATTAATGTTTTACACAGGGAGAAATTGTACTGCAATATGTTAGGAAATGTTATCACATGTTTTATGCTTTATTTTAGTAATTCTATTTTTGACCATGTTTTTTGGGGTCTTCATGGCATTTCTTCATGTAGCAAAGGTGGGTTTAAAATTATGCTATCTCAATTATATTATACCAATGCTATCTCAATTGATATGTAACTTCCAGAGAAGATATCTGTAATACGAGAAGCAGAGACGCTTCCGCCCTGTAAAACTTTACTTAATTTTTATGTAATAACTTTCGATGTATGGGAGACTAGTATTGGTCATTATTTCGCTTTTGTTTCTGATCCACTTTTAATAGTAAAATTTCTTGACCAGATTTTTATCAATCGAGTCATGCAAAATTGATTGATATATTATTAGGACTAGTGCTCGCTCTATGGGCTCAGAGTTTGAGGTCCTATTTATTTGGGGAAAATGGGAGTATTATTGCTTTCTGCGAAATTTAGGCTACGAAATTAAGTGGACACGTGTTTAGTACTTTTTTGAAAACGGAACAATAAGGGGAAAATGTTTTATTGAAATTGCGGTCTATACTTTGATCATAAGCTTAAAGCCGAACAGACATTGAACGGTGTGGAAGAGTGTTAAACATTCAAATTGAACGACGTATGTCTAGTATGGGAAGGGTTTAGACAGGGCAAATCCCATTTTCTTGGTACTTTTTTAAGCCATATTATTTTCTGAACCAATAAACGTGGCAAAAAATTTAGAACTGTATATCAAACACGTCTTTGGTACTTTATCGAATTAAGGGTAAAAATGTCAAACACATCTTCGGTACCTTTTCCTACAGTTTTCATCTCTCCATTAAATAATCATCCAAATTGCTATCTATACTTTTATCACAAGCTTATAGCCGAGCTGACATCGAATGGTGCTGAAAGGGTATATAAAATATAAAGAATGGGGGGCATATTCAAAAGAATGGGTTGTATATTGAGATTATCATTCCATTTGTAATTTCCTTAATATTGGCTCAAAAATCAAAAACAATATATATTCCTTATGAAATTCTACGACGATTGAGCGATGTCTATCTGTCTGTCTGTCTGTTGAAATCACGATAACGCCTAAACAAAAGGAGCTAGCTCACTGAAACTTAGTAAAAACATTCCTCATCTTTAAAAAAATTTTGGTATTGAAATTGGGCAAAATCGGGTAACATTTGACATTTAACATTTGTCATATCTCCTATACAAAAAACTTACGGAAACAGCCAAAATTTCACCTAAAATACATTTAAATGCCAATAAATCTAAAACTATAACAGATATAATCACTAAATTTAGGACGAGGAGGTTTTATATCAATGCCAACCAGTGTGCAAAATTTTGTCACAATCGGTCTCCATTTGACCATAGCTCTCATATAAAAAACTTACGGAAACACAAAAATACAAAAAGAAAAGGGTGTTTATGTCCTTCTGTCCGTCAGATAAAAGCGCGATAGCGCCTTAACGAAAAGGGCTACAACAACAAACTTTTTACATAGTTTACTTGTGTAAAATTTAGTGGGAATAGCTGTCACAGTTTATAATTTAATTGCTTTTAACTGTCGTTTGTGGCATTATAGCGGTTTCCGAGAGCGGTTTTTATATGAAAGCTATGGTCAAATATGGAATTCCCATAAAATTTGACATAAAATTTGCATAAAACTTCTCTGTTCTAAATTTATTGATCATAGATATTACAATTGTATTCAATTTATCAGCATAAATGTGATTCCCGGGGCAGGGTTATATGGGGGCTCTAACTAAATATGAACCAATTTCGCCCATTTTCAGTACACAACTTTTATATATAACAAAAATACTTTTGTAAAATTTTGTCTCTCTAGCTCTCGTAGTTAAGGCGCAATTGCGCTGTGATTAAATGGACAGACGGACATAAACCGCCTTTTCTTTTTGTATTTTTTGTGTTTTCGTAAATTTTTTATATGGGAACTATGGTTAAATGTGAACCGATTTCGATGAAATTGCATATGCTGCCTAGGGCTTATGTAAAACTTCTATATAGCAAATTTTTTAATAATAGCTGTTATTATTTGATATTTAATATCAAATAAGCGATTAGGCAAGGCGAGGTTATACGTGAGCTATGGTCAATTTTTAATCGATTTTGTCCAATTTCGTTTCGGCGTTATAGTGATTTCAACATAAACCAATAGAGATGTTTTATTTTCTGAATACTGGATAGAGCCCTACATTAATACACTTTTAAAACTTTTAAAATTAATATTCCGTACCATTTCGCCAATTTGTATGTTTTACTACTGCCAGCCAAAGTTGACTTCTGTTGTATAGTCAACACTGAAATAAATTTGCGTTTTTCAAAAATAGGCGTTGATATCACCCATGGTCAACAACGAGTTGAGTTCCTTTTCTGGCTGTCGCCGCATCAACTACTTTTTTTCTTTTGTATTAATAAATCTTATATTCTTAAACGAGCAATAATTGTATGTATATATATCTTCTATATATATAAAACTCTAACGTGACTGACTGACTGACTGACTGACTCATCATCGCACAGCCCAAACGGCTAAAGCTAGAGAGCTGAAATTTTGACAGCTGGTACCTTTTTCAAAGTATAGATCCACTAAGACGGGATTTTTGGAAATTCGGCCTCTAAGGGGGTAAAAAAGGGAAAAATTAGTAATGCTGTATCTCCGGAAGTAAACGTCATAGGCCCAAAATTGAAATTGCGTTGGGATCAGCTGCAAAAATAAGTAGACACGTGTTTGGTACTTTTTAGCAGATGGGACAAATAGGGGGTAAAAAGGGTAAAAATGAAATGTTGGTACTTTTTTAAACCCATGTGTATCTTTTGAACCAATCAACAGAGTAACAAAATTCAAAACGGAGCCGGTAAACAAGAAAAAAATATTAGACACGTGTTTGGTACTTTTTTGATTCAGGGTTCAAAAAGGGGGAAAAGCGGGGAAAAAAATTTAGGGTAGGTCCATTTTTCTTTTTCTTTGTATTTGACTTGAACCAATAAAGCTACCAATAAAATTTATAGGGAGGTCGATTGCCCAGTACAAAATATTAAATACGTGTTTGGTACTTTTTTCAATTAAAAGGGTAAAAAAGGGAAAAATCGGTAACATTATATCTCCTTAACCAACAGCGATAGAAGCGAAAATTAAATTGGCTTGAGATTAGCACTAAAAATTAAGGGACACGTGTTCGGTACTTTTTTGAAAATCGGCCGCCTAGCGGGCAAAACAGGGTAGAAAAGGGAGAAATTAGTAACATCATATCTTCGAAACCAACATAGACAGAAACAAAGTTGAAATTGGATTTGAATCGCCTACAAAAATAAGGGGACACGTGTTTGGTACTTTTTTGAAAATGGCACTAATAAATATAAAAAAGGGTAAAAACTATATTTTGGTACTTTTTTTAACCCATATGTATCTTTTGAACTAATAAACATAGAAACACATTTTATATCGCAACCGATAGATATTAAAAAAAACTAAATACGTATTTGGTACTTTTGCGATTAATGGGGTACAAAAGGGTAAAAAAGGGAAAATATTCAAGGATAGGTTTTTTGGTTTTTAGCCATGGATATCTTTAAGACTAATGAAGCCAGAAGTATAATTTATTGACTGGTCGATGGACATTGAAAAAAATAACTACGAGTTTGGTACTTTTTTTAAATTTTGGGGGTAAAAATCTGTAAAATATATCTTCTAAACCAAAAGTGATAGAAACAAAAACTAAATTGTTCTGAGATCGGCACTTAAAACCAAGGGACACGTGTTCGGTACTTTTGTGAAATTCAACCTCCTAGAAGGTAAAACAGGGTAGAAAAGGGAGAAATCAGTAACATCATATCTCCGAAACCAATACAGATAGAAACAAAGTTGAAATTGGATTTAAGTCGGCTAAAAAAATAAGGGGACACGTGTTTAGTACTTTTTTGAAAATGGCACCAATAAGGATAAAAAAGGGTAAAAACTATATTTTGGTACTTTTTTTAACCCATATGTATCTTTTGAACTAATAAACATAGAAACATATTTTATATCGCAACCGACAGATATTAAAAAAGAACTAAATACGTATTTGGTACTTTTGCGATTAATGGGGTACAAAAGGGTAAAAAAAGGGAATATATTTGCTTTTTAGCCATGGATATCTTTTAGGCTAATGAAGTTAGAAGTATAATTTATTGACTGGTAGATTTACATTGAAAAGAAATAAGCTACGTGTTTGGTACTTTTTTTTAATTTTGGGGGTAAAAATCGGTAAAGTATATCTTCTAAACAAAAAACTAAATTGGTCTGAGATTGGCACTTAAAATTAAGGAACACATGTTCGGTACTTTTTTGAAGTTCAACCTCTTAGAAGGTAAAACAGGGTAGAAAAGGGAGAAATTAGTAACATCATATCTCCGAAACCAACATCGATGCAAACAAAGTTGAAATTGGATTTGAATCGGCTAGGAAAATAAGGAGACACGTGCTTGGTACTTTTTTGGAAATGGCATTAATAAGGATAAAAAAGGGTAAAAACTATATTTTGGTACTTTTTTCAACTAATATGTATCTTTTGAACTAATAAACATAGAAACATAATTTATATCGCAACAGATAGATATTAAAAAACAATTAAATACGTATTTGGTACTTTTGCGATTAATGGGATACAAAAGGGTAAAAAAGGGAAAATATTTAAGGGTAGGTTTTTTGTTTTTAGCTATGGATATCTTTTAGGCTAATGAAGCCAGAAGTATAATTTATTGACTGGTCGATTGACAAAGAAAAAATAAAATACATTTTTGGTACTTTTTTTAATTTTGGGGGTAAAAATATATCTTCTAAATCAAAAGTGATAGAAACAAAAACTAAATTAGTCTGAGATCAGCACTAAAAATTAAGGGACACGTATTCGGTACTTTTTTGAAATTCGATCTTTTAAAGGGTAAAACAGGGTAGAAAAGGGAGAAATTAGTAACATCATATCTCCGAAACTAACACCGATGCAAACGAAGTTTAAATTGGATTTGAATCGGATAAAAAAATAAATGGCCACGTATTTGGTACTATTTCAAAAATGGTACTAATAAGAATAAAAAAGGGTAAAAACTATATTTTGGTACTTTTTTAACACATATATATTTTTTGAACTAATAAACATAGAAACACTGATAGGCATTAAAAAACTATTAAACACGTATTTGGTACTTTTGCGATTAATGTGGGACGAAAGGGTAAAAAAAAGGGAAAATATTCAAGAGTAGGTTTTTTGCTTTTTAGCTAAGAATATCTTTTCGGCTAATGAAGCCAGAAGCATAATTTATTGGCTGGTAAATTGACACTGAAAAAAGTAAAATAAGTGTCTGGTGCTTTTTTAATTTTGGGGGTAAAAATCGGTAAAAATATATCTTCTTAGTCAAAAGTGATAGAAACAACAACTAAATCGGTCTAAAAACGGCACTTTAAATTAAGGGACATGTATTCGGTACTTTTTTCTTTAATTCGGCCGTTTTGGGGTTAAAACAGGGAAAAAATGGGAAATATTAGTAACGTCATATCTCCGAAATCCAAAACGATAGGAAAAGAGTTGAAATTTGCTTCGGATGGGCTGAAAAAAACGAGAAACGTATTTGGTACTTTTTTGAATATGGTACTTTTTTTGAGCCCATACGTATCTTTTGAAATAACAAACATAGAGAAACAGTAAACGTCACAATTGATAAGTAACAAAGAATTATTAGACACGTATTTGGTACTTTTACGATAATTGAGGTAAAAAAGATAAAAACTGGGAAATATTCAAGGGTAGGTTTTTAACTAATGAAGCCAGAACTATAATTTACAGACGGGTGGATTCATATTGAAAAAGTAAATTGAAAAAAATTGAAAAAGAAAATGGATAAATTAGTAACATCATATCTCCGAAATTTACATCGTTAGAAACAAAGTTGAAATTGGATTTGGATCATCTTGCAAAAAAAGGGGACACGTTTTTGGTACTTTTTTGGAAATGGAACTAATAAGGGAGAAAAAGGGAAAAAACTATATTTTGGTACTTTATTAACCCTATAAGTATCTCTTGAACTAATAAACATAAATACTCTATTTAAATCACAATTGATAAGGACTAACAAAAATTAAGAAGGTGCTTCGCGCTTTTACGATAAATGAGGCACAAAAGAGTAAAAACTATGAATATCATTTAAACAAATAAAGCCAGAAGTATAATATACAGACAGGTCTATTCACATTGCAGAAGTATAAGACACGCGAATGATTCCTTTTTTTTAATTTTTGGAGTAAAAAGGGGGAAAATCGGTAACGTAATATCTCATAAATCAAAAGTGATAGAAACAAAGATTAAATTGGTCTATGATCAGCATTAAAAATTAAAGGACACGGGTTCGGTATTTTTTTTTTTTAATTTGGCCGCTTATGGTTAAAACAGGCTAGAAAATGAATAAATCATATAATCGGCTAGAAAATGAAAGGTACATGTGTTCTGTACTTTTTTTGGAAATGGCACTAATAAGGGCAAAAAGGGTAAAAACTACATTTTTGTACTTTTTTTTAACCCATACGTATCTTTTGAACTCATAAACATAAATCAATAAGTATTAACAAAATATTAAACATGTGCTTGGTACTTTTACGATAAATGGGGTTCCAAAAGGTGAAAACGGGAAAATATTCATTTAAGCTAATGAAGTCAAAAGCATAAATTAGAGATGTGTCAATCAAAGGGGTAAAAAAGGGAAAAATCGATGACATTCTAAACCTAATAGATGGAAACAAACACTAAAATGGTCTAAGATAAGCCCTAAAAATTAAGGGACTTTTCAGTAATTTTTGCAAATTAAACAGTTTTGGGGTTAAAATAGGGTAGAATATAAAAACATTAGTAAAGTTATATCTCTGATACTAATATCGACAGGAAAAAATTTAAATTGGACTTAGATCGAATAGAAAAATAAAAAGTCATGTTTTTAGTAGGTACTTTTCGTAAATGAGCTAAAAATAGGGAATAAAAAGGATAAAAACTAAATTTTGGTACTTTTTTGATCCATATATAATTTTTGAATCAATTATTATAGAAACAAAATTTGTACCGCAATCGAAAATAACAAAAACGGGTCAAAAATTTAAAGATAGGTTTTTCCTTTTAAACTGTGCATGTTGCTTAAATCAATAAAATAAAAAATAAATCAATGATTTATGGACTGTTCTATTGACATTGAAGAAATATGTGACAGGTGTTTGGTATTTTTTTCAATTAACAAAAATGGAGTTAAGATCAGCAATAAAAATATTAGGACATGTATCCGGATTTTTTTTTTTTTAATTTGGCTGATCAGGGGTAAACAACGGGTAAAAAAGGAAACTTTTGTAAAATATTCAAAATCAAAAGCGACAAGAACAAGATTTAAATTGGGTAGATTTATAGGCTAGATTTTTTTTTGAAATCTCAAGGGGGCGTGACCCCTCCCACATAACTCATATATTAAAAATTACAAATATAGGTGACCGAGAGGCCCGATTTTTCTGAAATTTTGGCAGTATGTTAAGCTGTGACGGATGGATAAAATAGGCCAATTTTTTTTTTTTGAAATCTCAAGTGGGCGTGACCCCTCCCATATAAGTCAAATATTGAAAATGACAAATATGGATGACCGAGCTGCCCGATTTTTCTGAAATTTTCACAGTATGGTAAGGTGTGACCGGTGGTTAAAATAGGCAAGGTTCTTTTTTTAATTGTCAAGTGGGCGTGACCCCTCCCATATAAGTTAAATATTAAAAATGACAAATATAAATGACCGAACGGACCGATTTTTCTGAAATTTGTATAGTATGTCAAGGTGTGAACGGTGGATAAAATAAGCAAGGTTCACTTTTGAAATCTTAAGTGGGCGTGACCCCTCCCATATAAGTCAAATATTGAAAATGACAAATATGGATGACCGAGCTAAAATTCAGACAATATGGTTTGGTGTGACCAGTGGATAAAATGGACAAGGTCTTTTTCCCAAATCTCAAGTGGGCGTGACCCCTCCCATAAAACTCATATATTAGAAATGACAAGTATAGATGATAGTAATTTAAGGTGTGACCGGTGGTTAAAATAGGCAAGGTACTTTTTTGAAATCTTAAGTGGGCGTGACCTCTCCCATATAAGTCAAATATTGAAACTGACAAATATGGATGACCGAGCTGCCCGATTTTTCTGAAATTTTTACAGTATGGTAAGGTGTGACCGGTGGATAAAATAGGCAAGGTTTTTTTTGAAATCTGAATTGGGCATGACCCTCCCATATAAGTCAAATATTAAAAATTTTAAATTTGGACGACCCTGCAGACCGATTTTTCCGAAATTTTTACAGTATGTTAAGGTGTGACGGATAAAATAGGCCAGATTTTTTTTGACATCTCAAGTAGGCGTGACCCCTCCCATATAAGTCAAATATTGAAAATGACAAATATGGATGACCGAGATGCCCGATTTTTCTGAAATTTTCACAGTATGGTAAAGTGTGACCGGTGGTTAAAATAGGCAAGGTTTTTTTTAAATCTGAAGTGATAAGTCAAATATTAAAAATTACAAATATGGACGACCCTGCAGACCGATTTTTTCGAAATTTTTACAGTATGGTAAGGTGTGACAGGTGTTAAAATAGGCAAGGTTCTTTTTTGAAATCTTAAGTGGGCGTGACCTCTCCCATATAAGTCAAATATTGAAAATGAGAAATATGGATGACCGATGCCCGATTTTTCTGAAATTTTCACAGTATGGTAAAGTGTGACCGGTGGTTAAAATAGGCAAGGTTTTTTTTTTAAATCTCAAATGAGCATGACCCTCCCATATAAGTCAAATATTAAAAATAACAAATATGCACGACCCTGCAAACCAATTTTTCCGAAATTTTAAATTTCGACAGTATGTTAAGGTGTGATCTAAAGTGGGCGTGACCCCTCCAATAAGTCAAATATAAAAATTACAAATATGGATGATCAAAACGATTTAACCAAATTAATTATAGTTTTAAATGTGGATATTTTCATACTATAGGATAGTTTTTCGTTTTTTGAATTTTTTGAAAATGGACCAAGGAGGACCTGGGAATCGAAAAATGGGGATAAATTTCCCGTTTTCTTTAAAATTGCATCACTTTTGAACTTCTGGACCAATCAGGACATTTTTTTTTTTTTTGTTTTCTTTAGTCCAAGTTAGGATTCCACATAAAGAAAAATTTACAATGTATACTTTTACGCCCACTTTTTTTCATTTATCTAAAATCGGAAAACGGCTGCATGGATTGGAAATATGATTAATGTTTGATAATAGCTTGACTGAGGATTGTTTGAAGATTTGTCATGATTATTTGATGGTTGTTTGACGATTGTTTGACAGTTGTTTAATAATTGATAGACTGATGACTGTTTGAAGATTTTTAAAAATTGTTTGGTAATTGATTCACGATTAACTGGCGATTTTATGACGGTACTTTGATGATTTTTTGTCGATTGTTTGATGGTTGATTGATGATTGACTGACGACTGTTCTATAATTTTTTTATGATTGTTCGATAATTGTTTCACGATTAGCTGACTATTTGACGATTGTTTGATAATCTATAAATATAAAAAAATATTAGCGTCTGTGTTGTATGCTGTTTGACATGTATGGGCCCATTGCAAGCAAACATTCATTTGCAGTACTGCCAATCACTAAAGTCAATTAAATACATATGCAAATACATTCATAAGGGATTCAGGTAAAAAATTAATAAAAAACATTTCATAATGTTAATTTTTAAAGAAATAGTTAACACAGCAATAAGTAAAAATCTTTTACTATCAGCCCGGGCAACGCCGGGTA
>OW121740.1:45311361-45333846 GCA_933228675.1 Stomorhina lunata | reverse complement strand
CTATTTTTATAGGAAATTTTTCAAAAATTTCCTATTTTTATAGGAAATTTTTCAAAAATTTCCTATTTTTATAGGAAATTTTTCAAAAATTTCCTATTTTTATAGGAAATTTTTCAAAAATTTCCTATTTTTATAGGAAATTTTTCAAAAATTTCCTATTTTTATAGGAAATTTTTCAAAAATTTCCTATTTTTATAGGAAATTTTTCAAAAATTTCCTATTTTTATAGGAAATTTTTCAAAAATTTCCTATTTTTATAGGAAATTTTTCAAAAATTTCCTATTTTTATAGGAAATTTTTCAAAAATTTCCTATTTTTATAGGAAATTTTTCAAAAATTTCCTATTTTTATAGGAAATTTTTCAAAAATTTCCTATTTTTATAGGAAATTTTCAAAAATTTCCTATTTTTATAGGAAATTTTTCAAAAATTTCCTATTTTTATAGGAAATTTTTCAAAAATTTCCTATTTTTATAGGAAATTTTTCAAAAATTTCCTATTTTTATAGGAAATTTTTCAAAAATTTCCTATTTTTATAGGAAATTTTTCAAAAATTTCCTATTTTTATAGGAAATTTTTCAAAAATTTCCTATTTTTATAGGAAATTTTTCAAAAATTTCCTATTTTTATAGGAAATTTTTCAAAAATTTCCTATTTTTATAGGAAATTTTTCAAAAATTTCCTATTTTTATAGGAAATTTTTCAAAATTTCCTATTTTTATAGGAAATTTTTCAAAAATTTCCTATTTTTATAGGAAATTTTTCAAAAATTTCCTATTTTTATAGGAAATTTTTCAAAAATTTCCTATTTTTATAGGAAATTTTTCAAAAATTTCCTATTTTTATAGGAAATTTTTCAAAAATTTCCTATTTTTATAGGAAATTTTTCAAAAATTTCCTATTTTTATAGGAAATTTTTCAAAAATTTCCTATTTTTATAGGAAATTTTTCAAAATTTCCTATTTTTATAGGAAATTTTTCAAAAATTTCCTATTTTTATAGGAAATTTTTCAAAAATTTCCTATTTTTATAGGAAATTTTCAAAAATTTCCTATTTTTATAGGAAATTTTTCAAAAATTTCCTATTTTTATAGGAAATTTTTCAAAAATTTCCTATTTTTATAGGAAATTTTTCAAAAATTTCCTATTTTTATAGGAAATTTTTCAAAAATTTCCTATTTTTATAGGAAATTTTTCAAAAATTTCCTATTTTTATAGGAAATTTTTCAAAAATTTCCTATTTTTATAGGAAATTTTTCAAAAATTTCCTATTTTTATAGGAAATTTTTCAAAAATTTCCTATTTTTATAGGAAATTTTTCAAAAATTTCCTATTTTTATAGGAAATTTTTCAAAAATTTCCTATTTTTATAGGAAATTTTTCAAAAATTTCCTATTTTTATAGGAAATTTTTCAAAAATTTCCTATTTTTATAGGAAATTTTTCAAAAATTTCCTATTTTTATAGGAAATTTTTCAAAAATTTCCTATTTTTATAGGAAAATTTTTCAAAAATTTCCTATTTTTATAGGAAATTTTTCAAAAATTTCCTATTTTTATAGGAAAATTTTTCAAAAATTTCCTATTTTTATAGGAAATTTTTAAAAAATTTCCTATTTTTATAGGAAATTTTTAAAAAATTTCCTATTTTTATAGGAAATTTTTAAAAAATTTCCTATTTTTATAGGAAATTTTTCAAAAATTTCCTATTTTTATAGGAAATTTTTCAAAAATTTCCTATTTTTATAGGAAATTTTTCAAAAATTTCCTATTTTTATAGGAAATTTTTCAAAAATTTCCTATTTTTATAGGAAATTTTTCAAAAATTTCCTATTTTTATAGGAAATTTTTCAAAAATTTCCTATTTTTATAGGAAATTTTTCAAAAATTTCCTGTTTTTATAGGAAATTTTTCAAAAATTTCCTATTTTTATAGGAAATTTTTCAAAAATTTCCTATTTTTATAGGAAATTTTTCAAAAATTTCCTATTTTTATAGGAAATTTTTCAAAAATTTCCTATTTTTATAGGAAATTTTCAAAAATTTCCTATTTTTATAGGAAATTTTTCAAAAATTTCCTATTTTTTATAGGAAATTTTTCAAAAATTTCCTATTTTTATAGGAAATTTTTCAAAAATTTCCTATTTTTATAGGAAATTTTTCAAAAATTTCCTATTTTTATAGGAAATTTTTCAAAAATTTCCTATTTTTATAGGAAATTTTTCAAAAATTTCCTATTTTTATAGGAAATTTTTCAAAAATTTCCTATTTTTATAGGAAATTTTTCAAAAATTTCCTATTTTTATAGGAAATTTTTCAAAAATTTCCTATTTTTATAGGAAATTTTTCAAAAATTTCCTATTTTTATAGGAAATTTTTCAAAAATTTCCTATTTTTATAGGAAATTTTTCAAAAATTTCCTATTTTTATAGGAAATTTTTCAAAAATTTCCTATTTTTATAGGAAATTTTTCAAAAATTTCCTATTTTTATAGGAAATTTTTCAAAAATTTCCTATTTTTATAGGAAATTTTTCAAAAATTTCCTATTTTTATAGGAAATTTTTCAAAAATTTCCTATTTTTATAGGAAATTTTTCAAAAATTTCCTATTTTTATAGGAAATTTTTCAAAAATTTCCTATTTTTATAGGAAATTTTTCAAAAATTTCCTATTTTTATAGGAAATTTTTCAAAAATTTCCTATTTTTATAGGAAATTTTTCAAAAATTTCCTATTTTTATAGGAAATTTTTCAAAAATTTCCTATTTTTTATAGGAAATTTTTCAAAAATTTCCTATTTTTATAGGAAATTTTCAAAAATTTCCTATTTTTATAGGAAATTTTTCAAAAATTTCCTATTTTTATAGGAAATTTTTCAAAAATTTCCTATTTTTATAGGAAATTTTTCAAAAATTTCCTATTTTTATAGGAAATTTTTCAAAATTTCCTATTTTTATAGGAAATTTTCAAAAATTTCCTATTTTTATAGGAAATTTTTCAAAAATTTCCTATTTTTATAGGAAATTTTTCAAAAATTTCCTATTTTTATAGGAAATTTTTCAAAAATTTCCTATTTTTATAGGAAATTTTTCAAAAATTTCCTATTTTTATAGGAAATTTTTCAAAAATTTCCTATTTTTATAGGAAATTTTTCAAAAATTTCCTATTTTTTATAGGAAATTTTTCAAAAATTTCCTATTTTTATAGGAAATTTTTCAAAAATTTCCTATTTTTATAGGAAATTTTTCAAAAATTTCCTATTTTTATAGGAAATTTTTCAAAAATTTCCTATTTTTATAGGAAATTTTTCAAAAATTTCCTATTTTTATAGGAAATTTTTCAAAAATTTCCTATTTTTATAGGAAATTTTTCAAAAATTTCCTATTTTTATAGGAAATTTTTCAAAAATTTCCTATTTTTATAGGAAATTTTTCAAAAATTTCCTATTTTTATAGGAAATTTTTCAAAAATTTCCTATTTTTATAGGAAATTTTTCAAAAATTTCCTATTTTTATAGGAAATTTTTCAAAAATTTCCTATTTTTATAGGAAATTTTTCAAAAATTTCCTATTTTTATAGGAAATTTTTCAAAAATTTCCTATTTTTATAGGAAATTTTTCAAAAATTTCCTATTTTTATAGGAAATTTTTCAAAAATTTCCTATTTTTATAGGAAATTTTTCAAAAATTTCCTATTTTTATAGGAAATTTTTCAAAAATTTCCTATTTTTATAGGAAATTTTTCAAAAATTTCCTATTTTTATAGGAAATTTTTCAAAAATTTCCTATTTTTATAGGAAATTTTTCAAAAATTTCCTATTTTTATAGGAAATTTTTCAAAAATTTCCTATTTTTATAGGAAATTTTTCAAAAATTTCCTATTTTTATAGGAAATTTTTCAAAAATTTCCTATTTTTATAGGAAATTTTTCAAAAATTTCCTATTTTTATAGGAAATTTTTCAAAAATTTCCTATTTTTATAGGAAATTTTTCAAAATTTCCTATTTTTATAGGAAATTTTTCAAAAATTTCCTATTTTTATAGGAAATTTTTCAAAAATTTCCTATTTTTATAGAAATTTTTCAAAAATTTCCTATTTTTATAGGAAATTTTTCAAAAATTTCCTATTTTTATAGGAAATTTTTCAAAAATTTCCTATTTTTATAGGAAATTTTTCAAAAATTTCCTATTTTTATAGGAAATTTTTCAAAAATTTCCTATTTTTATAGGAAATTTTTCAAAAATTTCCTATTTTTATAGGAAATTTTTCAAAAATTTCCTATTTTTATAGGAAATTTTTCAAAAATTTCCTATTTTTATAGGAAATTTTTCAAAAATTTCCTATTTTTATAGGAAATTTTTCAAAAATTTCTTATTTTTATAGGAAATTTTTCAAAAATTTCTTATTTTTATAGGAAATTTTTCAAAAATTTCCTATTTTTATAAGAAATTTTTCAAAAATTTCCTATTTTTATAGGAAATTTTTCAAAAATTTCCTATTTTTATAGGAAATTTTTCAAAAATTTCCTATTTTTATAGGAAATTTTTCAAAAATTTCCTATTTTTATAGGAAATTTTTCAAAAATTTCCTATTTTTATAGGAAATTTTTCAAAAATTTCCTATTTTTATAGGAAATTTTTCAAAAATTTCCTATTTTTATAGGAAATTTTTCAAAAATTTCCTATTTTTATAGGAAATTTTTCAAAAATTTCCTATTTTTATAGGAAATTTTTCAAAAATTTCCTATTTTTATAGGAAATTTTTCAAAAATTTCCTATTTTTATAGGAAATTTTTCAAAAATTTCCTATTTTTATAGGAAATTTTTCAAAAATTTCCTATTTTTATAGGAAATTTTTCAAAAATTTCCTATTTTTATAGGAAATTTTTCACAAATTTCCTATTTTTATAGGAAATTTTTCAAAAATTTCCTATTTTTATAGGAAATTTTTCAAAAATTTCCTATTTTTATAGGAAATTTTTCAAAAATTTCCTATTTTTATAGGAAATTTTTCAAAAATTTCCTATTTTTATAGGAAATTTTTCAAAAATTTCCTATTTTTATAGGAAATTTTTCAAAAATTTCCTATTTTTATAGGAAATTTTTCAAAAATTTCCTATTTTTATAGGAAATTTTTCAAAAATTTCCTATTTTTATAGGAAATTTTTCAAAAATTTCCTATTTTTATAGGAAATTTTTCAAAAATTTCCTATTTTTATAGGAAATTTTTCAAAAATTTCCTATTTTTATAGGAAATTTTTCAAAAATTTCCTATTTTTATAGGAAATTTTTCAAAAATTTCCTATTTTTATAGGAAATTTTTCAAAAATTTCCTATTTTTATAGGAAATTTTTCAAAAATTTCCTATTTTTATAGGAAATTTTTCAAAAATTTCCTATTTTTATAGGAAATTTTTCAAAAATTTCCTATTTTTATAGGAAATTTTTCAAAAATTTCCTCTTTTTATAGGAAATTTTTCAAAAATTTCCTATTTTTATAGGAAATTTTTCAAAAATTTCCTATTTTTATAGGAAATTTTTCAAAAATTTCCTATTTTTATAGGAAATATTTCAAAAATTTCCTATTTTTATAGGAAATTTTTCAAAAATTTCCTATTTTTATAGGAAATTTTTCAAAAATTTCCTATTTTTATAGGAAATTTTTCAAAAATTTCCTATTTTTATAGGAAATTTTTCAAAAATTTCCTATTTTTATAGGAAATTTTTCAAAAATTTCCTATTTTTATAGGAAATTTTTCAAAAATTTCCTATTTTTATAGGAAATTTTTCAAAAATTTCCTAGTTTTATAGGAAATTTTTCAAAAATTTCCTAGTTTTATAGGAAATTTTTCAAAAATTTCCTAGTTTTATAGGAAATTTTTCAAAAATTTCCTCTTTTTATAGGAAATTTTTCAAAAATTTCCTATTTTTATAGGAAATTTTTCAAAAATTTCCTATTTTTATAGGAAATTTTTCAAAAATTTCCTGTTTTTATAGGAAATTTTTCAAAAATTTCCTATTTTTATAGGAAATTTTTCAAAAATTTCCTATTTTTATAGGAAATTTTTCAAAAATTTCCTATTTTTATAGGAAATTGTACGTGTTAAGGGATTTTACCTGACCCACAAAATAATTTAATTATACTTAAATATTTTATTCCCAAAAGTCTTGTTATAAATAGACAAACGTTTAAACTGTGCTTCTTTGGAGTACTGGAGTAATTTGATATATTAGTGTGGCGATGATGGCGAAACAAATAATTACAAGTACCCTCTTCATTGGATTCCTTAAAATTTTGACTCAAGAAAATAAATTCAATAACAAGTTATTCGATTTAACAAAATTGTTAAAAGAGGAAAAACCTTATAATACGATTGTCTACATGAGCCAAGAAAACAAGAAGGAATATAAAAATGACTACAATCGAGATGAAATTTTAAACTATATAATGGGCGAAAGTGAAATTCCGGTAATAAATCTAAAAGCAAACACTTCCTACGATCTGTGGCATCAATACAACCGCTGACATATGGCTATAGTCCAGATGAAAGGCAATAAAGGGGAAGATCAACAAAGTTTGAATACTTTATGGCAAACTTTAAAAAGAAATTTATTTACCCGGATGCTACTGATAGTGGAGAAGCCTCAGCCTGGGGATTATATAGAAAATATTTTAAAATATTGCCATGAACATTATGTTTTTAATGCTGTTGTTATACTAAGAGAAAATTACGTAAAATCGAATCAGTTTTATGGCATGGAGGCCTTTCCCGAATATGTAATGAAATCAAAAACTCTAGACCCTGATGCTGAAATATTGCTATTTAAAAATCAGGTAAAAGATATGAAAGGCTTTCCTCTAAAATTGATAACCAGTAAAAATAATCTGAAGTTTTTTGTTTTAAAAGAAAACAAAGGAAAATTCCAACTTGGTGGTTTTGTGGGCCATTTCTATAGTGAATTTGCCGCAAAGCATAATGCCACTATACATTTGCCGAAACTAAGTCGTGATATATATTATGCGGATATGGATGCTTTGGTGGAAAATGGAACATACGATGCCTCAACTGATATTTCCATAAATGAATATTTAACAAATGTGGTTTATACAAGAGGCTATGATGTCATGAACTGGTGTATGATGATACCAATAGAGAAAGCCTTGCCGGCCTATATATTTTATGCCATTATCTATGATATAGATACCTTTATCATGTTAATGGCTTCATTGATATTGTTTTCCGTCATTGTGGCTTTAACCTATATTGTTCAGAGGGAATCGGTTAGTATACGGGAGCACATTTTCAATATAAATGTTTTTAATGGGCTTTTGGGTCAACCTTTTGTAACAGACACTTATTTTTCCGGTCTTCGTAGCTTGGTTTTTCTGCTAATCTGCACAACCGGTTTGGTGTTTAATACCTCTTATGTAACCTATTTACAGGCCTTAAATGCCAGCCCGCCCTTAAGTCATGTCATACAAACGGTAGAGGATATAAGAAATTCGGGCATGCTTGTAGCTTCTTTTGCCGAAGAATTTAAAATCGTAGATCGTTACAAACCATCCGAGGAATTTGTGACAGTTTTTAAAATTTTGCCCACTTTTGCCGAATACAATAAACTACGCAATAATCTCGATACCAGCTTAATGTATTTGGTGGCCTCGCCTCAATGGGCTTTTTATGAAGAAAAACAAAAATTCTTTGCTGAACAGCGATTTCGTTGGTCCAACCATCTTTGTGCTCGTAGAACGCTTTCGATACAGTTGGCTCTGAAACCCAATTCACCCTATGAAGAGGCCATGAACACGCTGGTTAGTCAGGTAAATCAGGCCGGACTTATACCCCATTGGAAGGTAATGGGATTTTTAGATGCTCTTAAAATAAATGCAGTTGAGACACTGGAGTCTACAAGAGAACCAATGTTTGAAGCAATGAAGTTGGGAGATATGATTTTGTTAATGTATCTTTTTATATTTACGATAATCTTATGTGTTTTATGTTTTCTATTTGAATTGTATTGGTCTGATCTTCGAAGATATGTCAGGAAACTTTTGAAGGTCTAAAGCTCTTAATAAACTTACAAAACTTTCACATTTTCTAATTTGTCTGATTGTAATGCTAAAATTTATTTCTTATTTGTCATTTCTTATCCGGAAATATAACTTTTGTAATTCTTTGTTCCACTAAGAACTAATTTTTCAAAATCTTCCTCTCAAATCAATATCCAAAATCAAATAAGTAAAAAAAAAAAACAAAAATCGGTGTTGATTTCAATTAGCCATGCAAATTTAAAATTCATGTAAACGTAATTATCATTCATGTTGAGGATCTCCTGATCAGTCTGTGGCCATACAACTTGTCAGTCTAACATCTACAATTAATGAATATTGTTACTTAGCCAGACATCATGTCAACACCAGCCACGATAACATGATCAGAAAAAGTTTTCCTTCGTTTTAAATAACTTTTTATTGTCACTAGACATTAAGTTAAGTTGTTTTTAAAAGAAGATTTTAGTCATTTGTACTAAGATATTTGATGACTTTTTTTTGTCTGCATTTTTAATGAAAACTTAAATTTCCGCAGAAAATCTCGAAATTATAAATAAAAGATTTGATAAATAAATTATGGTATAAAGACCGCTTCCAAAGACAAGAAGAAAAGTTGTCATCATCTGAATGCATAGTTGGGTGGACAGACAGACTGGCCGGCGGGCGGATGGATATTAAATGCCTAATGGATAAATATTTAAGTGTTTGAATAGTTTTGACTCCTACTCAATGGAGAAGAAGTGCAAATGGCAAAACATTATTAAAAGATTTTCATAAATTTAAGAAGAACTGCGGGCTAGGTCGACTTGGCAGAGATTTACTAGGACAAGATAGTGGGTGATGTAGGGGATGTTGGATACCAAGCAACGCTTCAGATTGGTCCCAACTTTGTAAGCCCAGACTTATGTTGGTTATCCTTCATCTTAACTGTAGACACCGACCTCCTCGTGGTATCACCCGGGGAACTACGCTAATGTAGTGAGCTAACATGTGTCGAGAGCTCTCCGACAAGAACTAGATACAAAATTATGGGTTAGGACGTTGTGCTAGTAACCCATTCCTCTCCTTATATTACAAGAAGATGTCCGAAACTTCGATGAAAAGACCAAGTAGAGGAAAGTCTTTCAAAGCTTGGCCTACAAAATCGAAGAGTATGGAGTTCTTAAATAGGCTTGACCTTTCAACTTAACAGGTTGTAAATATTGGCCATTTAAGTGAAAAAGTAAGATAGTACCCTATTGGTTTATTAACAAATTTAAATTTCATATGAATGTTACTTTCTAATATTCCTTATATAAAAAGGAAGTATTCAAGAATTTTATTGGACCTAAGTATGACTTAAGTTAATCCGTTTAGCTTCCAATGTCAGACTATGCTCAGTTGCTTCGCGGTTTTCAGTCAGTCGTTTCCGTAACAGTAACAGTTTGGGAGTAAGAAGTGTATAAGGTAAAATGGAAAAAGCAACCCTTAGTAAGACTATGTCAAGAATAGCATAAGGTAACATGTTCCCACTATCCTTAGTAAATCACTTAAGTCGACTCGTAGGTTAGCGTTTTAAACCCACTATCATCGCAGTGGCCTCCACGTGGTGCACCCTGGGTCCACCTCATTAGAGGCGGAGCGAATTCCAGCGACGGTCTAGCATGTCCCAATGACCATTATCTTGGCGTCTCGGGAAGTAGGCGATCTCGCTAAGTTTGCTACTGACTATTCATTAAGCCAGGCTGGTCGCTTAGCTGGCAGCCCCAGTACCAGCCTAGAGGAGCAATAGACCAACCACCTATTCTCTTCGAAAATCAAAAGATTACTGAAACCAATTAAAAAAAAAAGATTACGAATTGAATTTTGGAACGTGCGAAGTATGCTAGAGCCAACAAAGCTTGCTCAAATCGAGAAAGACTTTATAAATTATAACATGCTCTTATTGGAACTGAGTGAAGTTCGCTGGCCAGATAGTGGTGAACATCAAACATCGAACAGTTTAACCATCGTTTATGCTAGTAAAGCAGCAGATCAACCAAGATCAAGTGGTGTTGGATTACTTTTATCTAAAGAGGAAAAAAATGCTCTTATTGAATGGCAACCACATACAGATAGAATCATTGTTGCAAAATTCAGAATACGAGCGAGAAATTTGACCTGCATTCAATGTTATGCTCCAACCGAGGCAGCTGAAAATTCAGAAAAAGACGGTTTCTATGACAAACTCACCCAAATAATTAACAACATCAGTCATGGCGATATAAAAATATTAATGGGTGACTTCAACGCACAAGTAGGCTGCGATAATGCCAGTAGGGAGAGCGTGATGGAAATTCATGGTACGGGTCGCATGACTGATAATGGTGAAAGACTGGTTGAGTTATGCGATAATTTTAATATGGTGCTGGGCGGAACTATATTTCCTCACAAAAAAATGTACATGGGTGTCTGCGGATCACATTACAGAAAACCAGATCGACCACTTTGCAATCAGCAGACTGTGGAGGGGGTCATTGCTTGACGTGAGGAACAAGAGAGGTGCAGATGTTGGCAGCGATCACCATTTGATTGTAGCCGAGGTTCGGCTAAAATTGAAAGCAGTGGCACTTAAACCAAGTCTTAGCAGGAAAAGGTTTGATGTAGAAAAACTGAAATCACCTGAAGTTGCTATGAGGTTCTCTACTGCATTGAGGAATAGATTAGAACCTCTCGATATTTCCGTCCACCAGAATACAGACACCTACTGGAATGAGGTAAAAACGGCTTTTATTGAAACTGCTGCTAGTAAAGTAGGTTATAAAAAAAGTCCAAAAAGCCTTG
Organism: Stomorhina lunata; assembly: GCA_933228675.1. Lineage (NCBI taxonomy): Eukaryota > Metazoa > Arthropoda > Insecta > Diptera > Rhiniidae > Stomorhina > Stomorhina lunata. The sequence continues at coordinate 45,322,998 of OW121740.1, read as the reverse complement.
GATTTCTAGAAAAACGTGGCAAACAATTGAAGATAGAAGATTAGCTAAAGGGAAGTTAAATGATGCCAAGACCCCACATAACCGTGAACCGCCGTGGTATAGCAGGTTAGTCATCCGCCTAGCATACCAGAGGCCCAAGTTCGATCCCTGGCCAGATTCACTTGAAAAAATAAATTTTCAAAAAAAAGAGGCGGTTCACCTCATAACTCAGCTAGCCACTGGTTATTGAGTATTAGGCTATGTAAAACTTCTCTAACTAATGCACTTACCGTTCGGAGCCGGCGTTAAAACGTAGGTCCCTTCAATGAGTTTAAAAATAGAATCGGATGCAGCTCATTGTCTGAGAGAAGTACCCCTTGTTCCAATTGGAATGTTGTCGGGGAATTATATATATATATAACACATATCAAACAACAAGGACAGTGCCTATATCAGCAATTAAATCGAGAAGTCAAACGATGTGCAAGGGAAGATAAGCGGAGATGGGCTGAAAAAGGAGCCAAAGAGGCCCAAATAGCTAGCGAAACGGGTCGATCCAAGGACCTTTATCGAATCACCAAGGAAATAGCTGGTCACAACGACTATAATTCAAAGCCACGAGCAGGGCAATTTCATCTACTCCAAAGATAAACAAATGGAATTGTGGGAAGGTTATTACGAAAAATTACTGTCAGTCAATCCGGCTGAACTCTGTTAAATAATGGGTGTTTTTTTTAGAGGTATAGAACTTCGAATTGAAATAAAACACAAGAAAATCGTTTTAATGTCATCAATTTGGCTTTATTGGAAGGATAATTTTATGCCATTAATGTTTAAATATGATTTCGGGCATGTGGCCGCCGCGGCTGGCTCGAATAAAGCCAATTCTACAGGTCCAATTTTCAACTACTTTTTCGAGCATATGGGGCCGTATATTGGCAATAACGCCACGAATGTTGGCTTCCAAGTCCCTTAACGTTTCTGGTTTGTTGGCGTAGACGAGCGACTTCACATATCCCCAAAGAAAATAATCCAGTGGTGTCAAATCGCACGATCTTGGTGGCCAATTGACAGGTCCATTCCGCGAAATTATGCGCTCATCGAATGTTTCCTTCAATAAATCAATTGTGACGTGCGCTGTGTGGCATGTAGCGCCGTCTTGTTGGAACCACAACTCATCCACATTCATGCCATCCAATTGGGGAACAAAATAATCGGTTATCATGGCTCTATACCGATCTCCATTTATGGTAACTGACTCTCCAGCATTATTTCGGAAGAAGTGTGGCCCAATGACTCCACCAGCCCATAGAGCACACCAAACAGTCAGTTTTTGTGGATGTAATGGCGTCCCAAGGGTCTCATGTGGATTCTCTTCACTCCAAATGCGGCAATTTTGCTTGTTGACGTAGCCATTCAACCAAAAATGAGCCTCATCACTGAACAAAATTTTGCGATGAAAATCAGCATCGAGATCAATCTCATTTTCGGCCCATACACCAAAATCACGACGCATTGCATGGTCTCGCGGCTTTAATTCTTGCACAAGCTGGATCTTGTAAGGTCGCAAGCCAAGATCTTTGCGCAAAATCTTCCATAAAGTTGATGGACAAAGCTCCAATTGCTGTGCACGGTGGCGAATCGATTCATTCGGGTCCTCTTCAACACTTTGCTCTACAGCGGCAATTGTTTCTTCGGTGCGTATTATCACATAGAGTAAACGTAGTGCAAAAACGATCCATGGTTAACCGAATTAATTGCTCTGATGGACGATTATGTCGACCATAAAATGGACGGAGGTTGCGGTAAACTTCGCGAACTGAACCATTATTTTCGAAATAAATTTGCACGATTTGCAAGCGTTGTTCTTTTGTCAACCTGTTCATGATGAAATGGCAAACCAAACTAAATATTAATCACTTGACAGCTGACAAAATGGCCGCCAGTTAAAAAAGTGATGCCAATTTAAAGTTCTATACCTCAATAAAAAACACCCGATATTTCTGGTTTCCCTGGTTATGTTATTATAAATTTATGCCGGTAGTATTGTACTTCTCTAGTACGACAATGCAGGCTCAAAGTCTTAGGTCCCTATAATCAAAATCTAGATGTGAAGAGTTATCAGCCGTATGGTCCTGAGTAGGCATCAAATGACTCCTTTTAGCAAATTTTTAATTTCGATGGTAAATATTTACTTACTTTCTCCTAATCTCGAAACAAAAACTTACTTTATTGTGTGAGGTCGAGAAAATGGAGAAAATTTTTAAAAGCAATTCTTACATTTGAATGATAAATATTTATTTGTTTCCCCATATCTCGAAACATAAAATGAAACCCTAGTATATAATTTTGTGGGGTCGAGTAAAATAGTATTTTATGAGATTTCATATGAAGTCTCTGCAATATTATCTTACAAGCAGCTTCTCCAAGAAATCAACCTATCAAAGACACACTTATTTATTTGTATAATGCGATGGCACTCTGTCTCATTGAATGCAATGGACCCGCTACAGACATAAGTTAAGTGTGTCTTTAATAAATTTGGTGTTTATTGTTATTAGAGTCAAATGACGTTTTACTTATCAGTGGGCGCTACTACTACTGGCTGCTGCTGCTGCTGCACCGCTGATGTTATTTAGCTGGTACCGATACTTTGGCTAAAGCAGCCGCCAACCAATGATTTCAGATTTAAGCCGTATACTAAAATTTTGCATGCAACACGACATCGATTATTTTTTTCGATTTTGTTGTTGGTCTTCGATAATAATTTTTTTTAACAAGATGTCGTTGTTGACGGCATTTTCTAGGCAGTTGAAATTTTAACTTGAATATAATTTTGTCGTTTTTTCTTTCTTATAAATAATTTTACTGGACTTTGGTTTTGGTGTATGTATTTGTTGTTGTTGTTGGTGGTGTTTTTATTAAAAAACAATTTGTTTTTATTACAAAAACTATAATTAAGTTGTTAGACATATTAACATTATCATATAACTGAATTTAGGATGATTAATTAATGGTATTGCAAAGACACCTGCTTCATTGAGGGTATGTCTGAGCGTTTAGGCGAGAGTGTACATAGATTGTAAAAATTTATGAAATGATAAAACATTGGATTGAACAAATATATGGCACGATATAGGAAAGGAACTTTAAATTATGTAGGACCTGGGGCTAAAATATAGTTTTAAGAGTTTCAAAATATTAGCTTAAATAATTTTTTCTTCAATACTCAACTTAAACTTTTTATAATTTCAAACTTTCCTTAACTCAAGCAAAATGTTTCAGGATTTAAAAAAAAAACAATTTTAAATTTAAAATCTCAAAACTCTATACCTCTACCTCTTAATCGAAAATCTTAAAAAATAAATTATTCGCCAGAAGTTTTGAAATATTATTTATTTTAATTATGTCTTGCTTTTTGTCACATAAATCTAACATATCGATTTTTAATTGCTTAGTTTTAGTCGTACAAAATTTTATATTTTGCTTCTAAATACTAATCATTCATTGTAATCAAGAATGATAATATAAAATTTTTAAATCAGCTCAAAATGAGTCAACAGCGATTCACGAATACTTTATGCGACGAAGTGCAAAAATTTATCGAAGTGCAAAACTAGAAGGAGTGATCCTATAATGATGAAATTTTGCAAACTTGTTCAGTTTTATACAGAGAATCCGTCGACTTCCTGGGGTACCTGCCCTGGACCCAAATTTTGCTTTTCAATGTCTAAGTCGCAATTCTAAACAGAATTTGATGAAAATTAACACACGTCTAACTATTAATTCAGAAAATACCCCTTCTAACTTTGGTTGAAATTAGTTGACTCCTTGAGGTACCTGTCTTGGACCCCTATTTTTCTTCTTAATGTACAATCCGCACTTCTCAACAAAATTTTCTTCTAATTTATCCAAGGAAGAGTTATAATAATTTTTACGTCATTTAGTTTATCCAACAAAGAGCTCTATTTATTTTGGTTGAAATCCGTCCACTCCTTGGGGTACCTGCCTTGGCTTTACACTTAAATGCAATTTGGTTAAAAAGTTAAACCTAAACTAGAGTGTGAAAAGAAACAAAACCTTTCGCAAACATTTGAAAATGCTTTACTTCAATAGTTTTCTTTCATGAAATAAACAAAACAAATTCATTTGAAAATCGAAACCTTTCGCAAACGTATGAAGAATATAAAAACAGATTCAGCTTTACTTCAATCGTTTTGTTGCATGAACTAAACAAATCAAATTCATTTAAAAATCAAATCCTACCAATCCTACCAATCGCACGTTTATGTAAAAAACAGCATCAGAAATGTTTGATCGAATAATTCGTTCTGGCTTAAGCGCATACTGCTAGGAGCCGAAAAGTTTTTGTAATTTTCGTAAATATCACGATCACTAATGAACCTCGTGAAATAAGCATCAAATGCATTCAGTTGAAATTGGATGTTAAAGAAAAGACATACAAAATTTTAAATAGAAAAATTTTTGATAAAAAAATTTTCCAGAGAAAAATTTTTGATAAAAAAATTTTCTACAAAAATTTTCTATAGGAAAGTTTTCGATAAAAATAAAAAAAATTTCTATAGAAAAATTTTTTGATAAAAAATTTTTTAAAGAAAAATTTTTGATAAAAATATTTCCTATAGAAAATTTTTTGATAAAAAAATTTTTTATCAAAAAATTGTCTATAGAAACTTTTTTGATCAAAAACTTTTCTATAAAAAATTTTTGATAAACAATTTTCTATAGAAAAATTGTTGATATAAAAATTTTTGATAAAAAAATTTTCTATAGAAAAATGTTTGATAAAAAAATTTTCTATAGAAAAATGTTTCTATAGAAAAATTTTTGATACAAAAATTTTCTATTGAAAAATTTTTGATAAAAAAATTTTCTATAGAAAAATGATTGATAAAAAAATTTTCTATAGAAAAAATTTTGATAAAAAAATTTTCTATAGAAAAAATTTTGATAAAAAAATTTTCTATAGAAACAATTTTGATAAAAAAAATTTCTATAGAAAAATTTTTGATAAAAAAATTTTCTAAGCAAAATTTTTGATAAAAAAACTTTCTATAGAAAAATTTTTGATAAAAAAAATTTCTATAGAAAATTGTTTGATAAAAAAATTTTCTAGAAAAATTTATAAAACAATTTTTTATAGAAAAATTTTTGATACAAAAATTTTCTATAGAAAAAATTTTGATAAAAAAATTTTCTATAGAAAAAATTTTGATAAAAAAATTTTCTATAGAAAAAATTTTGATAAAAAAATTTCTTATAGAAAAATTTTTGATAAAAAAATTTTCTATAGAAAAATTTTTGATAAAAAAATTTTCTATAGAAAAATTTTTGATAAAAAAAATTTCTATAAAAAAATTTTTGATAAAAAAAAATTCTATAGAAAAATTTTTGATAAAAAAAATTTCTATAGAAAAATTTTTGATACAAAAATTTTCTATTGAAAAATTTTTGATAAAAAAATTTTCTATAGAAAAATGATTGATAAAAAAATTTTCTATAGAAAAAATTTTGATAAAAAAATTTTCTATAGAAAAAATTTTGATAAAAAAATTTTCTATAGAAACAATTTTGATAAAAAAATTTTTGATAAAAAAATTTTCTAAGCAAAATTTTTGATAAAAAAATTTTCTATAGAAAAATTTTTGATAAAAAAAATTTCTCTAAAAAAAATTTTTGATAAAAAAAAATTCTATAGAAAAATTTTTGATAAAAAAAATTTCTATAGAAAAATTTTTGATAAAAAAATTTTCTAAGCAAAATTTTTGATAAAAAAATTTTCTATAGAAAAATTTTTGATAAAAAAAATTTCTATAGAAAATTGTTTGATAAAAAATTTTCTAGAAAAATTTATAAAACAATTTTCTATAGAAAAATTTTTGATACAAAAATTTTCTATAGAAAAAATTTTGATTAAAAAATTTTCTATAGAAAAAATTTTGATAAAAAAATTTTCTATAGAAAAAATTTTGATAAAAAAATTTCTTATAGAAAAATTTTTGATAAAAAAATTTTCTATAGAAAAATTTTTGATAAAAAAATTTTCTATAGAAAAATTTTTGATAAAAAAATTTTCTATAGAAAAATTTTTGATAAAAAAAATTTCTATAAAAAAATTTTTGATAAAAAAAATTTCTATAGAAAAATTTTTGATAAAAAAAAAATCTATAGAAAAATTTTTGATAAAAAAAATTTCTATAGAAAAATTTTTGATAAAAAAATTTTCTAAGCAAAATTTTTGATAAAAAAATTTTCTATAGAAAAATTTTTGATAAAAAAAATTTCTATAGAAAAATGTTTGATAAAAAAATTTTCTAGAAAAATGTTTGATGAAAAAATTTTCTATAGAAAAATTTTTGATAAAAAAAATTTTCTGTAGAAAAATTGTTGATAAAAAAACTTTCTATAGAAAAATTTTTGATAGAAAAAATTGAAAGAAATTAATTTTAGTTGAACCAGAAATTTATGTTGATGGTCGTGGGTTCGAGTCGGGCTCAGGTTCATGTCATAAATTATTTTTTTTAATTTATGATTTTTAAATTAGATGAATAAATTTTTAGGAATACTGAAAAAACTATGTGACACTTAGCAGTGTGGAATGCTGCATTTTCTGTCCCGCTACGGACTTCATCAGCACACTGTGTCACCAACTGTTAGATGCCAGTAGTTAAGATCATCTATTTAACTGAATTCTTAAGCGAAATTGAAAACGAGAATTATATTAACACTCATTTCTATTTCACCTATGACCATATGATCGATTCAGTTAGACGAACTTATCCACCATAGTTTTTTTCCTTTATGTTTTGTATTCCTATCCTTTATTAATCTACATTTACTTTGTACTTTAACCAACTATCAGCTGGTAATGAAGACAAAGATTTTTGTTTTGACAAGTTTCTGTTTATTCTTTTACGTTAATGCAAATTTGAATTTAGTATCAACTTGAAAGAGTTAATGAAAACATGTAAATCGCGGTGCCCATGCAATTTAATTGAAAGAAATTAATTTTAGTTGAACCAGAATTTATGTTGATGGTCGTGGGTTCGAGTCGGGCTCAGGTTCATGTCATAAATTATTTTTTTTAATTTATGATTTTTAAATTAGATGAATAAATTTTTAGGAATACTGAAAAAACTATGTGACACTTAGCAGTGTGGAATGCTGCATTTTCTGTCCCGCTACGGACTTCATCAGCACACTGTGTCACCAACTGTTAGATGCCAGTAGTTAAGATCATCTATTTAACTGAATTCTTAAGCGAAATTGAAAACGAGAATTATATTAACACTCATTTCTATTTCACCTATGACCATATGATCGATTCAGTTAGACGAACTTATCCACCATAGTTTTTTTCCTTTATGTTTTGTATTCCTATCCTTTATTAATCTACATTTACTTTGTACTTTAACCAACTATCAGCTGGTAATGAAGACAAAGATTTTTGTTTTGACAAGTTTCTGTTTATTCTTTTACGTTAATGCAAATTTGAATTTAGTATCAACTTGAAAGAGTTAATGAAAACATGTAAATCGCGGTGCCCATGCAATTTAATTGAAAGAAATTAATTTTAGTTGAACCAGAATTTATGTTGATGGTCGTGGGTTCGAGTCGGGCTCAGGTTCATGTCATAAATTATTTTTTTTAATTTATGATTTTTAAATTAGATGAATAAATTAAGAATTCAATGAATAAATTAAGAATTCAGTTAAATAGATGATCTTAACTACTGGCATCTAACAGTTGGTGACACAGTGTGCTGATGAAGTCCGTAGCGGGACAGAAAATGCAGCATTCCACACTGCTAAGTGTCACATAGTTTTTTCAGTATTCCTAAAAATTTATTCATCTAATTTAAAAATCATAAATTAAAAAAAATAATTTATGACATGAACCTGAGCCCGACTCGAACCCACGACCATCAACTAGAAAAAATTTCTATAGAAAAATGTTTGATAAAAAAAATGTCTATAGAAAAATTTTTGATGAAAAAATTTTCTATAGAAAAATTTTTGATAAAAAAATTTTCTATAGAAAAATTTTTGATAAAAAAAATTTCTATAAAAAAATTTTTGATAAAAAAAATTTCTATAGAAAAATTTTTGATAAAAAAAAATTCTATAGAAAAATTTTTGATAAAAAAATTTTCTAGAAAAATGTTTGATGAAAAAATTTTCTATAGAAAAATTTTTGATAAAAAAAATTTTCTATAGAAAAATTGTTGATAAAAAAACTTTCTATAGAAAAATTTTTGATAGAAAAAATTTCTATAGAAAAATGTTTGATAAAAAAAATTTCTATAGAAAAATTTTTGATGAAAAAATTTTCTATAGAAAAATTTTTGATAAAAAAAATTTTCTATAGAAAAATTTTTGATAAAATTGATAAAAAAAATTTTCTATAGAAAATTCAATTTATAATGTGATTCCCGTGGCAGTGTTATATGGGAGCTCTAACTAAATGTGTACCGATTTCGCCCATTTTCAAGCACAACTTTTTCAAGATATTATAAATACTTCTGTCCCTAAAGCTCTTTCCGTTAAGACGCTATCACGCTTTTATCTGACGGACAGACAGACATTTTTGAGTTTCCGTAAGTTTTTGTATGGGAGCTATGGTCAAATGGTGACCGCTTGTACCTAAATTGATCACACTGACTGGTATTCACATAAGACTTTCTTTAGCTAAGTTTAGTGGCCATAGATATTAAAGTTTATCATTTATTGACATTTAAGTGTATTTATGTTGAAATTAAGGCTGTTTCCGTAAGTGTTTTGTATGGAAGCTATGGTTAAATGTAAACCGATTTCGATGAAAGTTTGTATGCTGTCTAGTGCGTATGTAAAACTTATATAGAACTGCATTATTAGATTTTTTTTTAAACGAAAATGGTACACCAAGAAAAAAGGAAATATTAAAGCACCGACGAAAGGAAAGATTAAATCACCGATTATAACATTTAGTCTTAGAAATACATAAAGTTTTCCTATAAATTCAAAAAGAATGACTATTCGCATTTGATCCCAAATCTGTTACATTTATTTATTAATGTAACAGACCAATTTATTGATAAAAAGACAAAAAATGTTCGCGGAGAAACCAAAATTCCTTGACGCGTTTCGATGGTTGGTTTTGCCATCTCTTCAGGAGAAGTATTCCCAATTTAGACAGATCGAAAACCTCGCATTATTACTTATTTTACAAACAAAACCTTTAAGAATTATGTTCATAAACCATAAGTAAAAGCGTAGATTATCGACTGAACAAGACACAAACAATTTTCAGTTTTCATCTTCCTTCACTTTCCCATACGGGCATGTTCTGCAAATTACTTCCACATGATTTTAAAATCACATGAAATTCAAAAAGGCTGTAATTACTATAATTGTTGAAATTTTCAGAGCATTTATCAATAACCTTCTAGACCTTCTTTATCTTAAGTGCACTGAGTAATAAAAGTGTCAAAATAATTTATGAACAATGAATAATTCGACTTAGAAAATTTATGTGATTTCAAAATCATGTGGAAGTGATTTGCAGAACATGCCCGATAAATTTACTTTCTTAATAGTTTTTGCCTATTGTAGAGTATTTAACCATAATATAAAAATTAACATAAACGAGGTTGTTTTATATTAAAACTACCTTTATACTTGTAAATTCCTAAATCCCCATATTAATCAATGATCTATAAATAATTTATTAATTCTGCACGATTTGTTGGTTTAAAATAGAACTCAATGCTTCGCAACTGACATAGCCTGCGATCAATGATCATGGCAACGATGTGGCATTTTCTGTAATTGCAACTGTAATACGCGCCTTTAAATCTGATATTTTCATTAAAAAAAAAAAAAAAAAAAACTAACTAACCGCTACTAATGGATCCAACTTGAAAATATGATTTTAGCAAACGAAAAATTAAATAAAACCACTAAAACAACAAATGAAAATTTCTTATCTTATTTTGTGTATAATTTTTAATAGATCTTTTATATAGATGTTTTCTAGCTGTTAGTGTTTTTTGGGTTGTTTTTAATACAATCGTGATTGTTAAGCTCAAATGCTGAAAAGAATTGAAAATTACCGTTTATAATCAAGTCATATTGGACTGAGTTTTTTCTATTTTTTTTATAATATTTGGCTAATTTTGCGTTACTGTGTTGGTTCTAATGTATGCGTAGTTGTGTGATGTTGGTTGTGTTAACAGTTTTCGAGATATGATTTAGTAGAATATGTTATTATATAACAGTGGGTGAGAAAATATTGCTTGTGAGCAGATTCAATTATGAATGCCAATTAAAATTATTATACCATAATCCTAAGATTAAGTATTTGAATCAGGTTGGCATGGTCTCCAATGACATGAGTAATATCTACTAAAGGGTGGTTAAATTGTAAGGGCCGATGTTGAATGTGAACCACACCTAAACGCCAAGTTTTTTTTAGAATTTTATTTGACATTTCTCTATTTCAGACTTACTCAATTTGAACCATGGAGAGATACACAATCCAACAACGTGTTAAAGTTATCCAGACTTATTATGAAAATGGGCATTCAAATCAAAATGCATATCGTGCACTTCGTGATTTTTTTTGGTTAGTTTGATCGTCCAAATGTGCTTACAATCGCAAAAATCGTGGAAAAATTAGAGCAAACCGGGTCTGTAGAAGATGTGAGAACACCAGTGCATGCTCGTACAGCTCGTACTGCAGAAAATATTGCTGCTGTTCTCGATAGTGTGGCTGAAGAGCCGTCCACCTCAACTCGTCGTCGTGCCCAACAATTGCACCTCTCACGCTCGTCGTGGATGAACATTATGCATAAAGACTTGCATTTACACGCTTACAAGGTGCAATTGGCTCAAGAACTAAAGCCTCTTGACCATTCCAAACGTCGTGAATGGGCAGAATGGTGGCAAGAAATGGCAACAGTGGATGATCAATTTTCGAAGAAAATCATCTTCAGTGATAAGGCACATTTTCACCTCAGTGGATTCGTCAATAAACAGAATTGCCGCATTTGGGCGAATGAGAATCCAAGAGTGATTGTCGAAAAACCAATGCACCTACAAATAGTGACTGTTTGGTGCGGTTTATGGGCTGGCGGCATCATCGGGCCGTATTTCTTCCAAAATGAGGCCGCTCAGGCAGTTACTGTGAATGGTGTTCGCTATCGTGAGATGATAACGAAATTTTTATGCCCGAATTGGCAGATATGGATGTGGACGATATGTGGTTTCAGCAGGACGGTGCCACTTGCCACACAGCTAACGAAACCATGGCTCGTGTGCTCAACAAATTCAATGGCCGTGTTATCTCACGTAATGGCGGTGTCAATTGGCCGCCAAGATCATGTGATTTGACACCGTTGGACTTTTTTCATTGGGGTTATTTGAAAGAAAAGGTGTACGTTGATAAGCCAGCAACAATTCAAGAGCTAAAGGATGAGATAATTCGGCACATTAACGGCATAGAACCTCCATTATGACTCAGGGTCATCGAAAATTTGGACCATCGGATGGAGGTGTGCCGCCGTGGTCGCGGCGATCTTTTGGCCGATATTTTGTTCCATACATAATTGAGTAATACCAATATATCATAATAAGATAAAATTACAATAATTTCCTAAAT
>OW121740.1:45263861-45306361 GCA_933228675.1 Stomorhina lunata | reverse complement strand
TTTTTATAGGAAATTTTTCAAAAATTTTCTATTTTTATAGGAAATTTTTCAAAAATTTTCTATTTTTATAGGAAATTTTTCAAAAATTTTCTATTTTTATTGGAAAATTTTCAAAAATTTTCTATTTTTATAGGAAATTTTTCAAAAATTTTCTATTTTTATAGGAAATTTTCCAAAAATTTCAAATTTTTATAGGAAATTTTCCAAAAATTTCCTATTTTTATAGGAAATTTTTCAAAAATTTCCTATTTTTATAAGAAATTTTTCAAAAATTTCCTGTTTTTATAGGAAATTTTTCAAAAATTTCCTATTTTTATAGGAAATTTTTCAAAAATTTCCTATTTTTATAGGAAATTTTTCAAAAATTTCCTATTTTTATAGGAAATTTTTCAAAAATTTCCTATTTTTATAGGAAGATTTTCAAAAATTTCCTATTTTTATAGGAAATTTTTCAAAAATTCTTTTTGTCATAGGAGATTTAAAAAAAATTTCCTTTTGTCATAGGAAATTTTTCAAAAATTTCCTTTTGTCATAGGAAATCTTTCACATGTGTAGAGTATAAAAACCCTGAATTTAACAGTTTTACCATTTTTCTTTACTTCAACTAAATTATGAATTAAGATAAAATAGTTGACACTTTGTTTTTGAAAAATTCAATCTTAACATTTTAACTTCTGCATAAAAGATAAAATTATCAATTATAAATTTGTGTCATTAATAAATATTTCAATTAAACACAAATAACAAATTAAAATCTTGTTCTTATTAAATTGTGCACAAACCTCTAAACTAAATGGCTTCTCGAAATTACCCCATAAATATTTACATGCAACAAATGAAGTATTTGTACTGTAAACATACAAATGAATAAGTATCTCAATAATCGCACAATATCTCTGTGTGTAAATGTATCTGCAGTGTGAATGTATTTCAATTGAGAGATCTCAAGAAATAAAATAAAAATAAAGAAATTTCGTAATAATTAGTAAAATACATTAGTGTTATTATATGGGAATATACACAAGATTTAGATAAGATTTGTGTGGCATGATTAACGATTTATAGGATTTTGCGTGCAGAGCCGGGCTCTAGCAACGATTTAAGACTTAAATTGAAGTGAATGAGTAAATATAAATGGATGGAGTCTATTAGTCTTAATATTGTCATTTGTGTAAATGTCTTCTCGTACAACAAGTATTACGAATTGCATTTAATCATTGATCTTTATCTTCAATTCTGTTTATAATTTATTAAGATTTTGCTGCTTTTCTTCGCATTTTTAGTTTTTTTCTTTATTTTTTTTTTAATATTGCCTTCAATAATTTATTATTTATTTAGTTTGCTCTGATTCTGTGAATTTAATCCGAAACCAGTTCTTAACTATATTTTAAAGTATATCAAATTGCCATTATGCAAATTAGTAGAATTTTTTTGTCTCTTTTCATTTTTCGTTAAATGTCAGTGTAGTTTTTAGTTTTTTGGTAGATATGTTTTTTTTTATGAAAAACAAATTTAAACTACTTTAAATAAATTTTACACAAAGTTTCCGCTACAAATTATAAGTGCATTTTTTTCTTTGACTTGCAAATTTTGTAAATTCTGCCCAAAAAGTCATATAAAGGCTATTTATGAATAGGGTACATATTTTTATTTAGTAGTTCAAATATTTTCTTTGATATGGAAAATTTTATTTACGAGGGATGAGAAAACTAATAAGGAAACTAATTGATATTTTATAAATATGAAATGAGTATGGCTTAAGAAACGTTTTTTTTTTGTCTTATAATAATCCCAGTTTTACAAAATCTAACCTAAAATGCCTCAAAATCCACACCTTTTCTTGAGTAATCTCCCTAATTAAAAAAATCCACACATTTGCTTTAGTTATCTCTTTAATTATACAAAAATAACCCTGTAAGGTAGAACATGGGAAACTTATAACATTAATAGGAATCCAGTAACAGATCGAAAAGGCGTTGCTTAAGTTTTCCAAATGTTTTTTACATAAGAAACCTTGATCCACGCCGTTTCTGCTTAAAAAGCTTCTATTACTCAATTTGTGGTAGTTCGTGTTAGGGACAAAGTTCACTCTGCTCCTATTCTTGTTTAGCTTGTTTAAACTAAAGAAAGATCAAAATGGAGAAGTTTCTTAACATGGGAGAGGGAAATCGACTAGTTTTTTAAAAATAGAATTCTTCGGAAGATATTCCATAAATGTTTTTATACCCACCATCAAAAAAATAGGGGTATATTGAGTCATTCCGTTTGTAACTTCCTAAATATTGGTTCAAAACCCAAAAGGGTCGATTGAGCTATGTCCGTCTGTCTGTATGTATGTATGTATGTATGTATGTATGTATGTATGTATGTATGTATGTATGTATGTATGTATGTATGTATGTATGTATGTATGTATGTATGTATGTATGTATGTATGTATGTATGTATGTATGTATGTATGTATGTATGTATGTATGTATGTATGTATGTATGTATGTATGTATGTATGTATGTATGTATGTATGTATGTATGTATGTATGTATGTATGTATGTATGTATGTATGTATGTATGTATGTATGTATGTATGTATGTATGTATGTATGTATGTATGTATGTATGTATGTATGTATGTATGTATGTATGTATGTATGTATGTATGTATGTATGTATGTATGTATGTATGTATGTATGTATGTATGTATGTATGTATGTATGTATGTATGTATGTATGTATGTATGTATGTATGTATGTATGTATGTATGTATGTATGTATGTATGTATGTATGTATGTATGTATGTATGTATGTATGTATGTATGTATGTATGTATGTATGTATGTATGTATGTATGTATGTATGTATGTATGTATGTATGTATGTATGTATGTATGTATGTATGTATGTATGTATGTATGTATGTATGTATGTATGTATGTATGTATGTATGTATGCATGCATGTATGTATGTATGTATGTATGTATGTATGTATGTATGTATGTATGTATGTATGTATGTATGTATGTATGTATGTATGTATGTATGTATGTATGTATGTATGTATGTATGTATGTATGTATGTATGTATGTATGTATGTATGTATGTATGTATGTATGTATGTATGTATGTATGTATGTATGTATGTATGTATGTATGTATGTATGTATGTATGTATGTATGTATGTATGTATGTATGTATGTATGTATGTATGTATGTATGTATGTATGTATGTATGTATGTATGTATGTATGTATGTATGTATGTGGGACATGGGACTTTCTTTAGAGGTGCACATAGTGTGGAAAGTTTTTGATTGTCATTCACTTGGGAGTGTCCAGAAACAATTCCTTTATAAGACTGTCCAAGCAGCTCACTACTTCCGATCATAGATCAAGTATGTCCCGGGCAATAGCAAATTCGGGCCCTTCCGATAGCTAGCTAGAGTGAGAAGGCAAATAGTCATGTAGCCTGAATGGTCATAAATGACGTCTCAGGTAACTAGGAAACTACCAATAGTTTCTGAATCACGACTAAACATAAAAATCTCGCCGAAAGGCATCTAGGTCAAGTCCAGTACGACCTTGATTATGGTATTCCTGGAATATGAGTGGAACAACTGAACCCTGGGCTGACGGTATGTGGTATTCTGTAACTTTAGTACGAAGATGGTGAAACTCTACGGAAATGGCTTACAGGTTAATGCTACTACCGCCTCCTCCTTTTAAAACCTGGCAAGTCTCAAAGTGCGCTCGAAATTCGCACCGTTAAGTTGGTGGTGCAGGCTCGGATGTATTTCCCCGACTAACGCGGATCTGGCTCTGACCCGGGAACCCATAAGGAACTCGTGGCAACCCATCGCATGGCCTCCCTGCATGCAAAGTTACCCATGGGATCTAAACGCGACTGTGCATCGAATGGAGATAGCGGCTTTGAGTTTGGACAAACAAGCAAAAAACATGAATTTAAACAACAACAAAACCAACAACAAAACTAACGGAGATAATGGATGCTCTGAGAGCCCATTTAGAAGAAGCTCGGTGATAATGAGATCACCACCAATAAACGCTGCGGATGTAGTACCTTCTAACAGTTCGCCCACTAGTACTATGGCAGACAGTAGGAGTGTCACCAAACTAGGGGGGAAAATTGCGCAGCTATTAAACTTTGTGACCCAAAAAACTAATGTTCACAAGGAAATAGTCACGATGGCCCGTGAAATAGAGGCGATGTTTATGCAAATTACTTTTGAGTGTGATGAGAACATACCTTCGAAATGTAAGCAGGTGGAGAAATTGAATGCTTGTACCCAGACGGTTACTCCTGACGAGACTCAAATCAAGTCTAATAAGGCCAGCCAGACAGAGGATTCAGGTGAAACAAGTAAGGCGGCACAAATCCAAAAAAGAGGAGCAATGACCCAGAGTCCGAAGAGTAATATTCCCAAGAGGAAGAAAGACTCAGATCATAATAAGGATAGCAGCAATGTCATCGAACCCAACCCAGTCGAAACCAACAAATCTGAAGTGTCTGAAGAAACAGGATCCAAATCGGAGTGGCATAAAGTGAAACCAAGAGGAAAGAGAAGATCGATACAAACTCGTCCAGATGCCCTTGTTATTAAAGTAAGTGATAACTCATCATATGCTGATATTTTAAAACAAGTTAAAAATGACCCTAAGTTAAAAGTCCTTGGCGAAAACGTTCGGAGCATTAGGAAAACAGTGAAAGGTGAACTTTTGCTGCAACTTAATAAAGCAGCTAATGAAAACACTAGTTCATTTAAGCACTCAATTGAAGATGTCCTCGGCCTAAGCGCTGAAGTTCGTGCTCTAACGCGCGAAGTATTCGTCGAAGTTAAGGATATAGACGAAGTAACATCTAGAGAGGAAGTATTAGAAGCCCTCAGAGGCATTTCTGATGACTTTAAATCTTTGACCGCGTCGTCAGTAAAGTCCATGAGGAAAGCTTATGGTGATACACAAACAGCTACTATTGCTTTAAGTACAGTATTAGCAAATCAGCTTATTAACATGACCAAAATCCGTATAGGATGGGTTGTGTGCAGAATACGGGAGAAAATAAAGCCTATGAGATGTTACAAATGTCTTGACTTTGGTCATAGTGCCAAAAAGTGTAAAAGCCTTCAGGATTACTCTGAAAACTGTCTAAAATGTGGGGAAATTGGACATAAAATTGGAAAGTGTACGAACAAACCATCGTGTCTGCTGTGTAAAGACGATAATGGTTATCATGTCACTGGATGTTTTATCTGTCCGTATTACAAGAGGGCAATTCAAGCATTAAGAACGCAAAAATGAAGATACTTCAACTAAATCTTAATCACTGTCAAGCTGCTCACGAGCTACTAAAACAAAGCGTCATTGAGTTGGGCATAGATGTCGCTGTTTTAAGCGAACCATACTACATAAGTGAATCAGCTAACTGGGCATTCGATACATCAAAAACATCTGCTATTTGGTCAACTGGAACTTTTCCACTACAATTGAAATTAACACAAGAAATTGGCTTCACTAGGGCTTTAATCTGTGGCATTTTTATTTACAGTTGCTACATTCCTCCAAGATATACAATCCGAGAATTTGAGAATATCGTCTTTAATATTGTCTCCGATGCAATCTCTAAAACCTCCGTCATAATAATTGGAGATTTTAATGCATGGGCTGTTGAATGGGGTTGCCCACGAACAAACAGGCGAGGTAGAATTCTTCTTGAATCCTTATCACCTCTAAATGTTGTTTTAATGAACAAAGGAAGTGTACCTACTTTCACAGGATGGCAGGGCGAGTCCGTTATAGATGTTGCATTTGCAAGCTATAATATTTCCAATCAAACAACATGGAATATATCTGACATATATACTAACAGTGACCATAGAGCCGTAATAATTCATATGAACCGTGAGCGTTTTCATATTTCTGGAAATAATCATGAACATAAGGCTATGGGTTGGAAAGCCGGAACATTTGATAGAGAATTATTTAAGGTAGCGATTGAGGATATGTTACTGCAAGGTGGACCTGAAGAAATGGCAGTCCAACTAGTGAAACACATTTCAACGGCGTGTGATGCTTCCATGACCAGGAGGAGAAACAACAACAGAAGGAAACCTGTTTATTGGTGGAATGAGGAAATTGCTGCATTGAGATCAGAGTGCGTGCATGCGAGAAGACTTCACAGTAGGACAAGAGACAGGCCAGATAACGAGCTATACCGTATCTGTTATAAAGAGAAGAGAAAAGCTCTTAAACTTGCTATTCGTAAAAGTAAGCGAAAGTGTTTCATAAATATTTGTGATGAGTTGGAGCAGAATCCTTGGGGCTTTGCCTATAAACTAGTGACAAAGAAACTAATGTTATTGACCCCAGTTGTGAATAAAGAAGAAGCCTTTCTAAAAGAAGTTGTTGGACATCTCTTTCCAAGCCAAGAAACTACAAGTTGGAATATACCAGTCCCCGAGGAATTTGTTTTTCCACCTGTAACAAATTGCGAAATTGAAACCTCACTCAACAAGTTTAAAGATAAGAAGGCTCCAGGTTTGGACGGGATCTCAAATGTGGTATTAAAAGAGGCCTTTAGATGTAAACCTGAACAGTTTCAAATGTTGATAAACAATTGCCTACGGCATGGAATATTTCCACCCGTTTTCAAAATACAGAGGCTTGTCCTTTTACCTAAAGATAAGAAACCTTTAGATGATCCATCGTCGTACCGTCCGCTCTGCATGATAAATACTAGTGGAAAACTATTGGAAAGCATAATCTGCAAACGTTTAGAAGAATCGGTTGAAGCTGCTGCTGGGCTATCAAACAACCAATTTGGATTCAGAAAACATAGGTCAACGGTGGATGCAATTAAAATGCTACTAGAAACTGCTCGCGAAGCTATAAAAGGGAAGAATGGGGCAAAGGAGTATTGCTTAGTGGTGACGCTCGATGTGAAAAACGCTTTCAATACAGCAAATTGGGAGATAATTGTTAATGCACTCAGCAGATTAAACATTCCACAATATCTTCTAGCTATAATAAAAGATTATTTTCGAAACAGAGTCCTAGTTTATGACACTGACCATGGAGCTAAACAACAGACAGTAACAGGGGGAGTACCACAGGGCTCAATTCTTGGACCACTACTATGGAACGTCATGTACGATGCCGTATTACGTCTAAAATTTCCCCAAAGGGTAAAAATCATTGGTTTTGCTGATGATATAGCTCTCGTGTGCGTCGCTAAGGAATTAACTGAAGCGGAGACAATAATTAATGTCAGTATAAGGATGGTTCGATCCTGGCTATCGTCAGTTGGCCTAAAGTTGGCCGATCATAAGACCGAGGCAGTACTTATCAGCAGTCGCAAGCGAAAGGAAACAATAAGAATAAATATTGGTTCATGTAGTATCGAAACAAAACCATTTCTTAAATATCTTGGAGTGATAATTGATAGTCGTCTGTCATTTTTTGAACACCTACGATATATCAGTGAAAAATCAGCAAAAACTATGCTGGCATTATCCCGCATAATGCCAAACACCAGAGGCCCTAAATACCTCCAAAGGAAAATGCTTACTGGTGCTGTGAGAAGTACTCTACTTTATGCATCACCTGTATGGTCAGAAGCCCTAAAATTCCGATCATTCACCAACAAGATAACACCCGTTTATAGATTAGCAGCCTTAAGAGTCTGTACAGCTTACCGTACCGTGTCGGATGAAGCCGCATTCGTTATCTCTGGCATGATACCCATAGATTTACAAGCTACAGAATCAAAATATACTTCCCCTGATAGAAGACAGATTACATTCTCCGAATGGCAGACCCGTTGGTCGACGTCCAGTAAAGGTAGATGGACAAATGTTTTAATACCAAATATTGAGATATGGTTCTCAAGAAACCACGGTGATTTAAATTTTTACCTAACTCAAATGCTAAGTGGCCACGGTTGTTTTAGGTCATACTTATATAGGTTTGGACTAGACAATTCTCCGTTTTGTCCCACTTGTTTACCTGAAGTTGATGAAACTGCAGAACACGTCTTTTTTGTCTGCAGTAGATTCGCATACCAAAGGCTAGCCCTTGAAAGCTCAATAGGATGCACCATCCATCCAACAAACATAGTTGAAATAATGTTGTCCTCTCCAAACGTTTGGGATATAGTTTGCAGTTTCGTAAAGTCCGTAGTATTAGAACTTTGCATATTGGAACAAATCCGGAAGAATAATACAGTATAGAAAAGGTGCATACCATTCCCACCCTGCGACGTATAACCTAACGGTAGTTCCGCAGGGATAGCTGGTCCAGCGTTCTGAGGTGTTTTAGCGTGTTAGAGTCTCGCACTACTGGTAGCCAGTGCCAGCGTCTTTCGATGATTTCACCTCGTTAATAAAAAAAAAAAAAAAAAAAAAAATGTATGTATGTATGTATGTATGTATGTATGTATGTATGTATGTATGTATGTATGTATGTATGTATGTATGTATGTATGTATGTATGTATGTATGTATGTATGTATGTATGTATGTATGTATGTATGTATGTATGTATGTATGTATGTATGTATGTATGTATGTATGTATGTATGTATGTATGTATGTATGTATGTATGTATGTATGTATGTATGTATGTATGTATGTATGTATGTATGTATGTATGTATGTCTGTCTGTGTGTCTGTCTGTCTGTCTATCTATCTGTTTGTCTGTCTGTCTGTCTGTCTGTCTGTCTGTCTGTCTATCTGTCTGTCTGTCTGTCTGTCTGTCTGTCTGTCTGTCTGTCTGTCTCTCTGTCTGTTTGTCTGTCTGTATTTCAGAAAGATATCTAGAGAGAAATAGGGAAGGGAAACTCCTATTCCCACTACAAAGCTACTTTTGGCAGCCCTATACGAACGAAATTGTCTAAAGCAATGCCTGAATTTTACAAAATATAATTGGACCCGTCTGCATTAACAATGAATTTCGACATCGAATGAACCACGAACTGTATGAGTTATACGCTGGGACATGTTGTATGAATGGATGAAAATACTTCAGCAAGAAAAGTATTCGAAAACTATCCCGATGGACGTCCAAAAATACGATGGATAGACCAAGTAGAGGAAAATCTTTCAAAGCTTGGCCTACGAAATTGAAGAGTATGAGCACACGATCGAAGCGCATAAAATTATAAAAATGTGCTTAGCCTTTGATCTTAACAGGTTGTAAATGTAGGGAAATTAAGTAAGTAAGTGAGGCCCTATCTTCGACAAGGAATTAAAGGACAAAACATATGTGAATAAGTAAGTAAAGTATACAAATATTAATATTTAATTTAAATTCTAAATTTGTCTGTATACATATGATTCTTATTTAGTCTATATTAGCATCAGCAAATGAATTTGAGGTTTAACCACTGGCAACAGGTAATACCCAGAGTTGATACGATTGTTAATTTATCGTAGCTAGCCGATCGTGAGCCGAAGATTTTATTTCATTGGAGTATTTTTTTTTTGCCATTTAGTGAGTCAACTAATAACCGAAGTATTTCTTTCATTGGATTGAATGAAGTATATACATAATAGGATCAGTTTTGATAGAATTACATAGTTATTACCTTTTTGGATTGTAGCTTGCTAATCGGATCATTATCTCATTATATCTCGAAGAAAACCGAGACCTTGTAATTGACCGGGTCAATAATGAAAAGTGTAATGTATTTAGTCATTAACAAATGTTTGTACTTTAAATCGAAACGAAGCTTACCAAAATAAGCATAGGCCTTGTAAAAAAATATTAAAGGAAGCAGACCTTTGATAAATCTGGACAGACTAGACATACCTCAGATAGTCCCCAACGGGCGGATAATGTTATGTGCACATAGCAGAAGTGCTGGTGAGCTAAAGTTTTAAATCTGGAGAGTCTTAGGTGCCCTTCAAAGTAGGTTACCTCAGACTCATAAATCATTTAAAACGATATAAAATTGTCATTTCCCAACCGATTTGAAGAGTCATGCTATATAACAAATACGTAGGTTAAGATCTAAAAAAAACGTCTGGACATGCATACCCTATTTCTTATGGTTTTAAAGATATTCGACTTAAAAAAAAACTTAAATTTTTAATTTTTGTTCCATTTGGGCTAATGAAAATACGGAAAACACCTCAACTAAAATAGGGGAAACCTAATGATAACAAAATATTATATTGTCATCAAAGATTGGCTTGTGAAATAAATTTGAGCCAAATCGGTTGAGAGGAAGTGGGTAAAAATGGGTTAGCACATTTGAAACGAAATTACAGATCGAAATTTGAACTTTAAGCTTAAGATGTTATCTATTAACTAAAAAAAGAGCAACTTCAAGATCTTTATTAGTTAAAAAGTTCAGACTTTTGGCCAATGAGGCGAAGATTTTATCTCATCGGAGTATTATTTTGCCCTTTCTTTATGTTATTATTTTAGAACAAGGCTGCCCAAGCCCTATGCGCTGGGTACTCACATGTTGTAAAAGCGCTTAGCTATATTCTGTGTGTTTAATACCCACATACTAGCAATACGAAATACACAAACAACTTTATCTTATTATTTTTGTTGTTCCTTACAATATAAAAGCAACAACACTTTCGTATGGTTTGCTCGTAAACATTGACCACAGCGATCATCAATGAAGATTTTGTTTAGCGTATGATCCCAGATAACATTTTTTGAAAGTTTTAATCAAATATGAGTCTTTTTTTATATAACTTATGAATTTTTGTATAAGTAAATGGTAACCTTCATGCGACATTTCACAAAGAGTCTTTAATGACCCGTTTTTCTAAGCAATTATGATTAGATTATGACTGCACACATTTTGCTAGATTTATTAAAAAAAAAAATAAGGCTCAACAACGTCATATCTATTTTTAGAACAGTAAAGTTGCGTAATAATTACAGAAATTGTTGTTGCCGAGACCGAGGATCGAACTCAGGCTGACTACGATATGTAATGCTTAGTAGTCGACGTGTTAACCAACTAAGCCACATCACCCATAATGCGAAACGAATCTTTTTGTGACATTTTTTTTTTCACCAAAAAACAGTCATATTATGATCATTTGCATGATAATATTATGACTACGCACATTTTGCAAGTTTTTGTTGGGCTTTTTTTAACTAGTCGCTTACTAAGCGCTTCTATGAGTCTATTTGTACACTTTTTTGATCACCAAGCTGATTAATATATTTTTTGATCATCTAAGGGAAACTCAAAATATCTATTTTGCTGATATTACCATCAACAATCTCTTGTTTTTCGTTTTTTCTTTGTTTTTGTTTTTACAGCAAAACAAGTAAAAGTGTTATATTCGGCTGTGCCGAATCTTATATACCCACCATCAAGTTGTCTTAAATTTAGAAACATATCTCATATATCTACAAGCAGCTAATTCAAAATCTGGACCAAAAGTGGAAAAATCGCTAAGCTAATTGGTATTGTTGGTAAAACCTTTGGACTAAATTCGGTTGCCGTAGCTTTATAATTCAACATTTAAAAATATTTTAGTGGTATTTACTTTGATCAAAATTCGGTCTCATAACCAGGTATAGTTTTACATTAATAAGTTGTGATTAATATGTTGTTAGGCTAAACACATTAATAGTACGACAGGTCCATATATTTCGTTATGAGTTCCTAATGCATTCATGATATATAAAGCCTGGGCTGAACATTGATTGATGCCTATCTAATTTCATAGGTGCAATCTTAATATAATGAATGTACCTCCAAATCTTTTTGATTGTAGATATAAAAAGGGGATGTTATATATATAAGAATTATAGCCAAATGTTGACCGATTGTAACAAAATTTTACACACTGGCTGGTATATATAGAGAGCTTATTCTTGCAAAATTTAGTGGCCATAGCTATCATAGTTTCTAATTTAATAGCTTTTAACTGGTCTTTGCTAAAATGTTTGGTTTCCGTGAGTGTTTTTCATATGAAAGCTAAAGTCAAATATGGACTGATTCCTATAAAATTTGATAAACTGATAAAAAATTGCATAAAACTTCCCTATTTTAAATTTAATCATCATAGCTATTACAATTGTATTCAATTTATCAGCATTAATGTTTTTCC
The DNA here is from genome assembly GCA_933228675.1 of Stomorhina lunata. Taxonomy (NCBI): domain Eukaryota; kingdom Metazoa; phylum Arthropoda; class Insecta; order Diptera; family Rhiniidae; genus Stomorhina; species Stomorhina lunata. The sequence goes on along the minus strand of OW121740.1, from coordinate 45,294,254 downwards.
CGGGGCGGGGTTATATGGGAGCTCTAACTAAATTTGAACCGATTTTGTCCATTTTCAACACACATATTTTTCAAGATATCCAAATTACTTTTGTAAAATTTTGTCTCTCTAGCTCTTTTCGTTAAGGCACTATCGTGCTTTTTTCTCACAGACAGACGGACATAAACAACCTCTTCTTTATATATCGGGTGTTTTTTATTGAGGTATAGAACTTTAAGTTGGCATCACTTTTTTAACTGGCGGCCATTTTGTCAGCTGTCAAGTGATTAATATTTAGTTTGGTTTGCCATTTCATCATGAACAGGTTGACAAAAGAACAACGCTTGCAAATCGTGCAAATTTATTTCGAAAATAATGGTTCAGTTCGCGAAGTTTACCGCAAGCTCCGTCCATTTTATGGTCGACATAATCGTCCATCAGAGCAATTAATTCGGTTAACCATGGATCGTTTTCGCACTACGTTTACTCTATGTTATAATACGCATCCGCAGCGACGTCGAACAGTGCGCACCGAAGAAACAATTGCCGCTGTAGAGCAAAGTGTTGAAGAGAACCCGAATGAAGCGATTCGCCACCGTGCACAGCAATTGGAGCTTTCCATCAACTTTGTGGAAGATTTTGCGCAAAAATCTTGGGTTGCGACCTTACAAGATCCAGCTTGTGCAAGAATTAAAGCTGCGAGACCATGCAATGCATCGTGATTTTGGTGTATGGGCCGAAAATGAGATTGATCTTGATGCTGATTTTCATCGCAAAATTTTGTTCAGTGATGAGGCTCATTTTTGGTTGAATGGCTATGCCAACAAGCAAAATTGCCGCATTTGGAGTGAAGAGAATCCACATGAGACCCTTGAGACGCCATTACATCCACAAAAACTGACTGTTTGGTGTGCTCTATGGGCTGGTGGAGTCATTGGGCCATACTTCTTCCGAAATAATGCTGGAGAGTCAGTTGCCATAAATGGAGACGGGTATAGATGATAATCGACTATTTTGTTCCCCAATTGGATGGCATGAATGTGGATGAGTTGTGGTTCCAACAAGACGGCGCTACATGCCACACAGCGCACGTCACAATTGATTTATTGAAGGAAACATTCGATGAGCGCATAATTTCGCAGAATGGACCTGTCAATTGGCCACCAAGATCGTGCGATTTGACACCACTGGATTGTTTTCTTTGAGGATATGTGAAGTCGCTCGTCTACACCAACAAACCAGAAACGTTAGGGGACTTGGAAGCCAACATTCGTGGCGTTATTGCCAACATACGGCCCCATATGCTCGAAAAAGTAGTTGAAAATTGGACCTGTAGAATTGGCTTTATTCGAGCCAGCCGCGGCGGCCACATGCCCGAAATCATATTTAAAAATTAATGGCATAAAATTATCCTTCCAATAAAGCCAAATTGATGGACATTAAAATGATTTTCTTGTGTTTTATTTCAATTCGAAGTTCTATACCTCTAAAAAAAAAACACCCATTACATATTTTTGTGTTTCCATAAGTTTTTTATATGTGAGCTATGGTCAAATGGTGACCGATTGTGACAAAACACTGGCTAGCATTGACATAATACTTCCTTGTGCTTAATTTAGTCTTACTAGCTCTTGTAGTTAAGGAGCTATCAAGATTTTATCTGACGGACAGACGGACATAAATCCCCTTTTCTTTTTGAATTTTTGTGTTTTCGTAAGTTTTTTATATGGGAGCTAGGTCAAATGGTGACCGATTGCGACAAAATTTAGTGGTTATATCTGTTATACTTTTAGATTTATTGGCATTTAAGTGTATTTTAGGTGAAATTTAGGCTGTTTTCGTAAGTTATTTGTATGGGAGCTATGGCTAAATGTGAACCGATTTCGATGTCATCATAACTGTTATAATTTGTAATTTATTAGCAAATAAGCGATTAACCTAGGTTATATGAGAGCCATGGTTAAATGCTAACCGATTTTTCCCAATTTCAATACCAAAATTTTATCATAGATAAAGAATGTTTTTGCTAAGTTTCAGTTAGCTAGCTCTTTTCGTTTAGACGTTATCGTGATTTCAACAGACAGACAGACAGACAGAGACAGGACATAGCTCAATTTCATAAGGATTCAGAATATATATCGTTTTTGATTTTTGAGCCAATATTAAGGAAATTACAAACGGAATGACAATCTCAATATACCCCCCATTCTTTTTGATGGTGGGTATAAAAAGTTGCTGTTCTTTAAATGTATTGATGTTTGCTCTTCCATAAGAAACTTTTGGCCACCCCTATTCTAGAGTGTATTTTTGACAATAATGATATACCTGTATGATTTCATTTCCCCTTTAAAAGATTGGGTAAATTATAGTTAGTTGCCAGTCGCTAGGTAGTGTAGACTATCTTCTTTCAATTCCTGTGCTATGTTCAACTGATTTACCCAAATTAACTTAAGTTCTTAGTGCGGCACGAAATTTCCTCCTTGAATTGATCCTGGTCTTAATACTTAAAATTTAGCTTTGTCTTAGGTTCCATATTGACCCTTCGCTATATCAACCCAAAATTTCCTTCAACCCTCCTTATATTAAAACTCCAATACTTTTTTGTCTCTTGGGCGGCATTTTCATTTTCACATTAAAGCCTGCAGCTGTCACGTTATATGAGTTAACAACCATCTTAGAAATAAATATAAAAAAGAGTAAATTTTTGTTTTATTTTGGATTTTTTTTTTCATTTTCGTACCACTTTACATGTATTTACGAGTATTTCTTCGTCAAGTAGGAGATACGATACATAAATATTTCCTAACTTCTTGTCAAAATCATATTGTATTTTTGGCATAATGCACCAAATATAATAAATGTTACTAGTTTGTATCTATCTATGTATGTATGTTTGTAAGAGCAATATGTCTCTGAGCCGTTAGTGGTAAAAATTTGGAAGAAAAAAATGCCAAAAAATAAAGTGCACATAAGTACCTTACAAAACTACCATGTACTTAGTCTAAACTTCATGTCAATATGCAAACATTTGCAAAACTCCACGGCTTTTTGGTAACTGGTTCTATTTGTAATGGGATGGTAGTAGGAATTTTAGGAAGGGTTTGTGGAAAAGTTAAGATCATATGTAAGATCAATGAATAATATCATTTATTGATCTTACATATGAATGTTGTCAAACCCTTTAAGGAAATCGAAATATTTTAAGTTGAAGAAAAAATACATAGATGGATGCAATAAATGGCTTTAAATCAAATAAGACCACTTTGAACATATTAGCGCCAATTTTCAAATATAAGCTGAATAACTCTATTATTGTTAGCCAGTATTCGAACGCTTACCTTTAGCGATAGGGTATTTTCATAATCTGTTCACATTCCAAAACTTCAATCTTCTTTTTGACGAAAATTTGTTGCCAATGTGCCCCAACACACGTTAAACCTTCGACATGCAAAACAATTCCCCCCAAAATGGATGAAAAAAAAAAAACAGAACTACAACATATTTTGTGTTGTTATAATTTTTTATTTTGTTTTCTTTGGTAAATCACGATTTTTTTACTCACTTTTTGTAGCCAAAGAAAAAAAAGAGTTATTGTATGGGCATCATTATGGTTTTTAAATTGTAGTATCTTGTGTAAATCACTTCTTATTTGAGGTTTTCAAAAATAAAATTTCAGTTTTTTATTGTCGAAAATATTGGGTTTTTGAAAAAGATTGGTTCCAAATTTTTCTAATATCGCGATCGCCAATTTTTCTACAGAAAACTTTAGCAATCGCCAAGTCTTCTATAGAAAACTCAGGCGATTGCCAACTTTTCTATAGAAAACTCAGGTAATCGCCAACTTTTCTATAGAAAACTCAGGCAATCGCCAACTTTTCTATAGAAAACTCAGGCGATCGCCAACTTTTCTATAGAAAACTCAGGCGATCGCCAACTTTTTTATAGAAAACTCAATCGATCGCCAACTTTTCTATAGAAAACTCAGGCGATCGCCTACTTTTCTAGGGAAAACTCAGGCGATCGCCTACTTTTCTAGGGAAAATTCAGGCGATCGCCAACTTTTCTAGAGAAAACTCAGGCGATCGCCAACTTTTCTAGAGAAAACTCAGGCGATCGCCAACTTTTCTAGAGAAAACTCTGGCGATCGCCAACTTTTCTATAGGAAACTCAGGCGATCGCCAACTTTTCTATAGAAAACTCAGGCGATCGCCAACTTTTCTATAGAAAATTCAGGCGATCGCCAACTTTTCTAGAGAAAACTCAGGCGATCGCCAACTTTTCTAGAGAAAACTCTGGCGATCGCCAACTTTTCTATAGGAAACTCAGGCGATCGCCAACTTTTCTATACAAAACTTTGGCGATCGCCAACTTTTCTATAGGAAATTCAGGCGATCGCCAACTTTTCTATACAAAACTTTGGCGATCGCCAACTTTTCTATAGAAAAATTTGGCGATCGCCAACTTTTCTATAGAAAACTTTGGCGATCGCCAACTTTTCTATAGAAAACTTTGGCGATCGCCAACTTTTCTATAGAAAACTTTGGCGATCGCCAACTTTTCTATAGAAAACTTTGGCGATCGCCAACTTTTCTATAGAAAACTTTGGCGATCGCCAACTTTTCTATGGCCCATGTTCTGACAAACGCAAATCGCTTAACTTTTGCGATTACGATTTGAAATCGCTTGATAGGTGTTCTGCAAAACGCAAACGCCAGAGTTTTAGCGGCTTCAAGCCGCTTGCATATACTAAGGCGATTTGATGTTTTTTCTGTAAAACTGAACACTATATTGGATATAAAGTGAAACACAACTTAAGCTAAATATGTTTTCTTTTTATTTTAGTATGAATTACTAAAAGTTTTACACATTTTTTATTTAAAAAAATACAATTAAAAAATTTGCTTTAATTTTAGACACATTCACTGCCAATGGTTTAGGTTAGGTTAGGTTAGTGTTGTATAATTTCTTTTATATTTTGGAATTTGTTACTTCCTTTTTATTTAATAGGAATTACAAATATTTTACATTTTTTTCATTTAAAATATGCAATTAAAAAATTTTCTTTCTTTTATTTTCTGTCAATTGTTTACAAAAAGATCGCGCCGTTTTCAGAACATCAAAAAATACATTTGGCGTTTTTCAAATCGTTTGCGTTTTAAAATCGTAGCGTTTGTCAGAACATGGCCGTATAGAAAACTTTGGCGATCGCCAACTTTTCTATAGAAAACTTTGGCGATCGCCAACTTTTCTATAGAAAACTTTGGCGATCGCCAACTTTTCTATAGAAAACTTTGGCGATCGCCAACTTTTCTATAGAAAACTTTGGCGATCGCCAACTTTTCTATAGAAAACTTTGGCGATCGCCAACTTTTCTATAGAAAACTTTGGCGATCGCCAACTTTTCTATAGAAAACTTTGGCGATCGCCAACTTTTCTATAGAAAACTTTGGCGATCGCCAACTTTTCTATAGAAAACTTTGGCGATCGCCAACTTTTCTATAGAAAACTTTGGCGATCGCCAACTTTTCTATAGAAAACTTTGGCGATCGCCAACTTTTCTATAGAAAACTTTGGCGATCGCCAACTTTTCTATAGAAAACTTTGCCGATCGCCAACTTTTCTATGGAAAACATTGGCGATCGCCAACTTTTCTATAGAAAACTCAGGCGATCGCCAACTTTTCTATAGAAAACTCAGGCGATCGCCAACTTTTCTATAGAAAACTCAGGCGATCGCCAACTTTTCTATAGAAAATTCAAGCGATCGCCAACTTTTCTAGAGAAAACTCAGGCGATCGCCAACTTTTCTAGAGAAAACTCTGGCGATCGCCAACTTTTCTATAGGAAACTCAGGCGATCGCCAACTTTTCTATAGGAAACTCAGGCGATCGCCTACTTTTCTAGAGAAAATTCAGGCGATCGCCTACTTTTCTAGAGAAAACTCAGGCGATCGCCAACTTTTCTAGAGAAAACTTTGGCGATCGCCAACTTTTCTAGAGAAAACTTTGGCGATCGCCAACTTTTCTATAGAAAACTTTGGCGATCGCCAACTTTTCTATAGAAAACTTTGGCGATCGCCAACTTTTCTATAGAAAACTTTGGCGATCGCCAACTTTTCTATAGAAAACTTTGGCGATCGCCAACTTTTCTATAGAAAACTTTGGCGATCGCCAACTTTTCTATAGAAAACTTTGGCGATCGCCAACTTTTCTATAGAAAACTTTGGCGATCGCCAACTTTTCTATAGAAAACTTTGGCGATCGCCAACTTTTCTATAGAAAACTTTGGCGATCGCCAACTTTTCTATAGAAAACTTTGGCGATCGCCAACTTTTCTATAGAAAACTTTGGCGATCGCCAACTTTTCTATAGAAAACTTTGGCGATCGCCAACTTTTCTATAGAAAACTTTGGCGATCGCCAACTTTTCTATAGAAAACTTTGGCGATCGCCAACTTTTCTATAGAAAACTTTGGCGATCGCCAACTTTTCTATAGAAAACTTTGGCGATCGCCAACTTTTCTATAGAAAACTTTGGCGATCGCCAACTTTTCTATAGAAAACTTTGGCGATCGCCAACTTTTCTATAGAAAACTTTGGCGATCGCCAACTTTTCTATAGAAAACTTTGGCGATCGCCAACTTTTCTATAGAAAACTTTGGCGATCGCCAACTTTTCTATAGAAAACTTTGCCGATCGCCAACTTTTCTATGGAAAACATTGGCGATCGCCAACTTTTCTATAGAAAACTCAGGCGATCGCCAACTTTTCTATAGAAAACTCAGGCGATCGCCAACTTTTCTATAGAAAATTCAGGCGATCGCCAACTTTTCTAGAGAAAACTCAGGCGATCGCCAACTTTTCTAGAGAAAACTCTGGCGATCGCCAACTTTTCTATAGGAAACTCAGGCGATCGCCAACTTTTCTATAGGAAACTCAGGCGATCGCCTACTTTTCTAGAGAAAACTCAGGCGATCGCCAACTTTTCTAGAGAAAACTCTGGCGATCGCCAACTTTTCTATAGGAAACTCAGGCGATCGCCAACTTTTCTATAGGAAACTCAGGCGATCGCCTACTTTTCTAGAGAAAATTCAGGCGATCGCCTACTTTTCTAGAGAAAACTCAGGCGATCGCCAACTTTTCTAGAGAAAACTTTGGCGATCGCCAACTTTTCTAGAGAAAACTTTGGCGATCGCCAACTTTTCTATAGAAAACTTTGGCGATCGCCAACTTTTCTATAGAAAACTTTGGCGATCGCCAACTTTTCTATAGAAAACTTTGGCGATCGCCAACTTTTCTATAGAAAACTTTGGCGATCGCCAACTTTTCTATAGAAAACTTTGGCGATCGCCAACTTTTCTATAGAAAACTTTGGCGATCGCCAACTTTTCTATAGAAAACTTTGGCGATCGCCAACTTTTCTATAGAAAACTTTGGCGATCGCCAACTTTTCTATAGAAAACTTTGGCGATCGCCAACTTTTCTATAGAAAACTTTGGCGATCGCCAACTTTTCTATAGAAAACTTTGGCGATCGCCAACTTTTCTATAGAAAACTTTGGCGATCGCCAACTTTTCTATAGAAAACTTTGGCGATCGCCAACTTTTCTATAGAAAACTTTGGCGATCGCCAACTTTTCTATAGAAAACTTTGGCGATCGCCAACTTTTCTATAGAAAACTTTGGCGATCGCCAACTTTTCTATAGAAAACTTTGGCGATCGCCAACTTTTCTATAGAAAACTTTGGCGATCGCCAACTTTTCTATAGAAAACTTTGGCGATCGCCAACTTTTCTATAGAAAACTTTGGCGATCGCCAACTTTTCTATAGAAAACTTTGGCGATCGCCAACTTTTCTATAGAAAACTTTGGCGATCGCCAACTTTTCTATAGAAAACTTTGGCGATCGCCAACTTTTCTATAGAAAACTTTGGCGATCGCCAACTTTTCTATAGAAAACTTTGGCGATCGCCAACTTTTCTATAGAAAACTTTGGCGATCGCCAACTTTTCTATAGAAAACTTTGGCGATCGCCAACTTTTCTATAGAAAACTTTGGCGATCGCCAACTTTTCTATAGAAAACTTTGGCGATCGCCAACTTTTCTATAGAAAACTTTGGCGATCGCCAACTTTTCTATAGAAAACTTTGCCGATCGCCAACTTTTCTATGGAAAACATTGGCGATCGCCAACTTTTCTATAGAAAACTCAGGCGATCGCCAACTTTTCTATAGAAAACTCAGGCGATCGCCAACTTTTCTATAGAAAACTCAGGCGATCGCCAACTTTTCTATAGAAAACTCAGGCGATCGCCAACTTTTCTATAGAAAATTCAGGCGATCGCCAACTTTTCTAGAGAAAACTCAGGCGATCGCCAACTTTTCTAGAGAAAACTCTGGCGATCGCCAACTTTTCTATAGGAAACTCAGGCGATCGCCAACTTTTCTATAGGAAACTCAGGCGATCGCCTACTTTTCTAGAGAAAATTCAGGCGATCGCCTACTTTTCTAGAGAAAACTCAGGCGATCGCCAACTTTTCTAGAGAAAACTTTGGCGATCGCCAACTTTTCTAGAGAAAACTTTGGCGATCGCCAACTTTTCTATAGAAAACTTTGGCGATCGCCAACTTTTCTATAGAAAACTTTGGCGATCGCCAACTTTTCTATAGAAAACTTTGGCGATCGCCAACTTTTCTATAGAAAACTTTGGCGATCGCCAACTTTTCTATAGAAAACTTTGGCGATCGCCAACTTTTCTATAGAAAACTTTGGCGATCGCCAACTTTTCTATAGAAAACTTTGGCGATCGCCAACTTTTCTATAGAAAACTTTGGCGATCGCCAACTTTTCTATAGAAAACTTTGGCGATCGCCAACTTTTCTATAGAAAACTTTGGCGATCGCCAACTTTTCTATAGAAAACTTTGGCGATCGCCAACTTTTCTATAGAAAACTTTGGCGATCGCCAACTTTTCTATAGAAAACTTTGGCGATCGCCAACTTTTCTATAGAAAACTTTGGCGATCGCCAACTTTTCTATAGAAAACTTTGGCGATCGCCAACTTTTCTATAGAAAACTTTGGCGATCGCCAACTTTTCTATAGAAAACTTTGGCGATCGCCAACTTTTCTATAGAAAACTTTGGCGATCGCCAACTTTTCTATAGAAAACTTTGGCGATCGCCAACTTTTCTATAGAAAACTTTGGAGATCGTCAACTTTTCTATAGAAAACTATTGCGATCTTCGACTTTTCTATAAAAACTATAGCGATCTTGTCAATACTACCAACAAAATTCTAACCAAACTTTTTCAAAAACCCAATACTCTACAAAAAAAAATTAAATATGTGGCAATTACAAGCATAATTTAAATAAGAATACATGACGATTGTGCAAATAAATATCTCCAAAGTAAAAGAAAAATAAAAATCCCAAAAAAAAATATTTTAAATTAAATTGATTGTATTGTAATGTTTTTTTTTTATATTTAACAACCATTAGTTTTTTTCTTTTTAACAAACTTGTTTATTTGATGTTGATTTCTTTAAATATTTCTTAAATTTCTTGCTATTTTATTTTTGGTGTTTATTACCTGAAAATTTGTTAAATTGTTGGTAATAGAAAAAAAAAATAGTTTTTCTTTCTTAATTTAAATATTCAAACCTCTCATTAAAGTTGAGTTAAGTGTAATTATTCGTATGTCTAGTTTATATCTCATCTACAAAAGTCACACCTTGTTATATTTTATTTTAATTTTTAAATTTAAATACTTGTATGGAAACTGATTTAACAGCAATTCGATGGCTGTTTTTATATATTAATGTTTTACACAGGGAGAAATTGTACTGCAATATGTTAGGAAATGTTATCACATGTTTTATGCTTTATTTTAGTAATTCTATTTTTGACCATGTTTTTTGGGGTCTTCATGGCATTTCTTCATGTAGCAAATGTGGGTTTAAAATTATGCTATCTCAATTATATTATATCAATGCTATCTCAATTGATATGTATATAACTTCCAGAGACGATATCTGTAATACGAGAAGCAGAGACGCTTCCGCCCTGTAAAACTTTACTTAATTTTTATGTAATAACTCTCGATGTATGGGAGACTAGTATTGGTCATTATTTCGCTTTTTTTTTCTAATCCACTTTTAATAGTAAAATTTCCTGACCAGATTTTTATCAATCGAGTCATGCAAAATTGATTGATATATTATTAGGATTAGTGCTCGCTCTATGGGCTCAGAGTTTGAGGTCCTATTTATTTGGGGAAAATGGGAGTATTATTGCTTTCAGCGAAATTTAGGCTACGAAATTAAGTGGACACGTGTTTAGTACTTTTTTGAAAACGGAACAATAAGGGGAAAATGTTTTATTGAAATTGCGGTCTATACTTTGATCATAAGCTTAAAGCCGAACAGACATTGAACGGTGTGGAATAGTGTTAAACATTCAAATTGAACGACGTATGTCAAGTATGGGAAGGGTTTAGACAGGGCAAATCCCATTTTCTTGGTACTTTTTTAAGCCATATTATTTTCTGAACCAATAAACGTGGCAAAAAATTTAGAACTGTATATCAAACACGTCTTTGGTACTTTATCGAATTAAGGGTAAAAATGTCAAACACATCTTCGGTACCTTTTCCTACAGTTTTCATCTCTCCATTAAATAATTGTTGGGGTCAGTACCTTGAATTTTCTGGGAATTCCTTGAAACGTACCTCCTGATTAGTTAGAATATGCTTCAGAGCCACTGTATGCCGGTAAAGCTGTCTTCCTTGTAATTGTTGTTGCTCTTTTACTGCTGGAACCACTTCTTAATTTGCTGTTGTTCTTTAGAACCACTCTTTATTTCATATATACAAAGTTCTCTTTGTATACAGAGCCACTCACTTTTAGTTTTTATTAAAAGTCTTTTTCTTTTAATTTAATTCTAACTTTAATTTATTTAACAATATTTATTTTATATTTATATTATTTAAATTACTTTGCTGTTGCCCTTTCAGTGTCTTCAAAGATAATAAATTTACATTAAAAGTAATAAAAGTTAAAGGGCAACCAATTACTGTAAAAATAAGTAAATAGATCAAGACGAAGAGAACATTCTGAATTCGCCTTGATATAGATACAAATAAGTAGTTGTTGCTGTTAACAGAGCTTTTAGTACTGTTAAACTTAACATCACTATTAAACACTAGATGGCTCCAACATGAGCCACTGTTAGTTAACATTAATAAATAAAGAATTAATGTTAACATAAAACTGACGTTAACATACCGCCCACCTTGCACTAATGTGCAACAGAGACGGGATTAACAACAACAACGTAAATAATACATTATAATTCATGTTTTAAATTAACAATAAAAAAAATTAAATTAATAAAAAATCTAATTAATATACTGATTAAAATAATCCAATATACAAAAGAATTTCAGCTTACATGGGCCACAAATACTTTCCACCTTAGCAAACATTTTTCTTCTTACACTGACATCAGATATGAATTTTGAGGTTTTTCTTCGGCTTTCCCTTGATGACTTTTAGGACAACATAGGCTTCCAACAAAGATCAAGATGTTGAGAAAACGACCACAAAGGATGTTGTACAATACTGCTTCTGTCATTTTACACTACAAGAAATAAACATTTTAATTAAATGAATTAGAGGTGAATGTGGACCCAATAAATGAAATACGTGTAGATTTAATATTTTACGACTCAGCCATGCTGGGTAAAAGGACCAGTTTATGAATTGGCCTGGTAATCACGCCGTTTTGCGTTTTTATATCGACCACTCGGACCTTTTGGTCTTTGCCAGGATGAAGTTTAACAACACGACCTAAACGCCATTCTGTAGGGCAAAGTGGTTCATTCCTAAGGACCACTAAGTCATTCTCTTGAAGGTCCTGCTGGGGCCGTTTCCATTTATTTCTCTTGTACAACTCGGTCAGATACTCCTCTTTCCATCTGCGACAAATCTCGTGCTGCATAGCCTTGACCTTGCGCCACCGATTAATTAAGCTTATTGGAGAGTTGAGTTCTTCAGGTTCAGCTGGGGTTAGCAAAGCAGAGCCAATCAAAAAATGACCTGGAGTAAGAGCCGACAAATCTTCAATGCTTTCTGACAAAGGTCCAAGAGGACGTGAATTGAGACACGCTTCTATGGTGCTTAAGAGAGTAGAAAATTCCTCAAAGGTGTATTTGAGCTGACCAGCCATCTTTTTGAAGTGCATCTTAAAACTCTTCACTCCTGCCTCCCACAATCCTCCCATATGAGGAGCTGCCGCAGGGATGAAGTGCCACTTTAAGCGATGGTGTCCATATTTTTCGACCGCTACATCATGAAGATCTTTGATATGCTTCTCAAAATTAGCGTCAATTTCCTTCGCAGAACCAACAAAATTTCGACCGTTATCAGAGTAAATGGAGTCTGGACAGCCTCTACGAGCAACAAATCGGGCTAACGAAGCTAGGAAGGCAGGAGTGGACAGATCGCTCACAGCTTCTAGGTGGATCGCCTTAGTAGCAAAGCAGATGAAAAGACACACGTATCCTTTTGTTATCTTAGAATATCGACCGGTGAAACTTTTGATCTCAAAAGGGCCAGCAAAATCGACACCTGTATTTGCAAATGGGCGACTCAAAGTAGTTCTTGCTTCGGGCAAGGCAGCCATAATTTGTCCTTGACGCTTTTTCCGATAAATAGCACACTCTTTGCAGTTGTTAATACAAAACTTTATCAGATTTTTCGCCTTTATAATCCAGCATTCATGTCGAACCACACAGAGAACTAGCCTTAAGCCGCCGTGATGAGCCATTTTGTGTATAAATTCGACATACAAACGAGACAGTCTACTTTGATAGGGCAAAATAATGGGGTGACGTTCATTGTAGGACATACTCGACGATGAGCTTAAACGACCATTAGCACGAATAATCTGGTGTTCATCAAGAAAAGGCGTTAGCGTTAACAAAGAGCTACTATTTGGTATTTTCTTCCCAGCAAGTAAGGATTTATATTCATTAGAAAAGTAAGTCTGTTGGGAAAGCATAAAGAGACGATTTCTCACAAAAAGTAGTTCCTCTGCAGATAATTGTAGGGACTTATATTGGGATTTTGTTTTTGATCCAAAACGGATTGCGTTGAAAAATCGAAAAACGTAGGAAATGACATGTATTGCTTTCGGAAAACTTGAAAAACGATGTAAAACGTCTTCTTTTTCGTCCGATCTAGCAATATGAACCTGTACAGACTTTACTTCCTCAGTAGTTTCAAATTCCGATGGAAAGGAGGGCCACATATTTGTTGGTAATTTTAGCCATTCTGGGCCATTCCACCAAAGGGTAGAAGACTTTAACTCCGTAGGGATCAGCCCCCGGGTTGCTAGATCGGCAGGATTATATTGCGATGAGACATGGAACCAAGACCTATTGCCAACTTTTTCCAAAATAGTTGCAACACGGTTTGCTACAAATGTTTTCCAGTTGCATGGAGACTTTTTGAGCCATGCAAGGACAATTGTAGAATCGGACCAAAGATAAAGAGTAAAATTTTGTAAAGAAAATTGGGACATAATATTATTGACAAGCTTCGCCAACAACACAGCACCACATAATTCAAGTCGTGGAAGGGAGATTTTCTTTATTGGAGCCACTTTCGACTTCGCAACTAGCAAGTTTGTAAAGACATTTTCTTCTATTTGAACTCTAGCATACAGACAAGCCGCATACGCCAATTCGGATGAATCGCAGAATCCATGAAATTCTATTGAGGAATTGGGTGTATACTGAATCCATCGTGGAACCATGATTGAATCAATATCATTATATCGAGAAACAAAGGCATGCCATTTTTGAAACGCTACGGGCCTTATTTTTCCATCCCAGTCAATCTTATCGAGCCACATTTGCTGCATTAAGATTTTTGCCGTTACAATAACTGGAGCGAGCCAACCCGCTGGATCAAAAAGCCTAGCAATCACAGAAAGCACTTCCCTTTTAGTATAGGACGACTTGAGTGGAATTTTTTCAGTTGAAAAATAAAAGTAATCTGCTGAAGCATTCCATCGAACACCCAGAGTCTTCGCATTACTTTCATTATCGAAGCGTAAAAAGTCCTCAGTTAGTAAATGATCAATGGGCAACCCTGATAAAATTTCTTTCATATTCGACGTCCATTTTCTTAGACTAAATCCAGCGGATTCTAGTATTGCCATCAGCTGATTTCGGGCTTCTAAAATGTCTGGTAAATTGTGAGCTCCTACCAAAGCATCGTCTACATACATAGAGTCACGCAGAATTCTCGCCCCTACAGGAAACCGACGTTCTTCATCTTCAGCTAACTGCAAGAGAGTCCTTAGGGCCAAATAGGGGGCGCAATTTATACCAAAAGTCACAGTTTTCAATCTAAAATCCTGTATCTCTTTATCGGGAGAGCTACGATATACAATTTGTTGAAAACGAGTATGTTTAGGGTTTACGAGAATCTGTCTATACATTTTGGAAATATCTGCATTGAACACAAACTTAAAAAATCTCCATTTCAGTATTAGAAATACCAAATCTTTTTGCAGAATTGGGCCAACATGTAAAATGTCATTAAGACTTTTACCAGAAGATGTAGCACTGGAAGCATTGAAAACTACTCTTAGCTTTGTAGTAGTGCTTTCAGGTTTAAAGACACCATGATGGGGCAAATAATAACTCGGGCCAGCTACAGGATCTTCCACTTTATCCATATGTGCCAAAGTCAAATATTCCATAAGAACCTCATCATATAAAGATTTATTTTCGGGCTTACGTAACAAAGAATTTTCGCTTCTAATAAACTGACTCAAAGCTATGTGTCTATTTGGACCAAGTGACGAAAATGCAGATTTAAACGGCAAATCTACTACATATCTTCCTTCAGCATTTCTCGTAGTAGTGGACATAAATATTTCCTCACATAACTTATCTCCTTCCGAAATTACTGGGTTACGAGATACTTCCTCAAGTTCCCAAAACTTTTTCAACTGATCATCAATAGATACTTTAGTGAAATACGACTGTCTTACTGTACGACATGGATTTGTTGGACCGGTCACGACCCAGCCAAATATGGTTTCTTGAGCTACCAATGAACCAAAAACACCATGTTGGACACCACCTCGCAGAATTGACGGATATACATCACCTCCTAAGAGCATATCAACAGCACTACTTTCGTAAAATGTAGGATCAGCATACTCCAAACTTGGCAGGACCACATTTATATGAGGAACGAAGGAGTGAGTTGGAATATTTCCAGTTACTTGAGAAACCACTAAAGCAGTGACTCTAATAGACAAATTAGAACTCTTTAGCGAAAACACAGAAAAACTGGCCAATTTATCAGCACGGCTAATAACTTCTCCACCTAAACCTGCAACTTCAGCTGAAACAGGGGCAGTGGACAACTTTAGCAATTTGCAAATTTTTTCGGAAACAAAGCTTTCGTCGGAACACGGGTCAATGAGTGCTCTCACTTTGCATTTATAGCCTAAATTTTCAATATACACCCATGCAGTAGCAAGTAAAACTTTTTTAGAGACGGAGTGATGGTGGTTTTGAACAACGTTAGATGTAGAAGGCATTTGTATAGACTGACAAGAACTTTGTGGTCTATTATCTTGAATCCCATTGGTAGTTTGATTGTTAGGAACTACTTTTTGAGCAAAATCCCTATGTAAAAGGTTGTGGTGTTTCCTTTTACATTTGGAGCAACCATTGTTGCTAGTACAATCTCCAAACATATGCCCTATTTTGAGACAATTAAAGCAGAATTTAAACCTTCGCAATGTTGAGACACGATTCTTATAATCCATGCTCAAAAACTTTCCGCAAGAACTAATATCATGGGATTCTCTACACAATTTGCATTGAAAAACGTTAGCTTTAGTATGATGAGTCTTAAATGGTTTATTTTTAGTTTGCTGTTGAGTGTTGAAGAGAAAACCAGATTGGGAACCACTGGCGCGAATATTCGAAAAGCTCTCAAGAGCCTGAAATCTGTCAGTTAAAAATTCATTCATTTCCTTCCATTTGGGAATCTCTGTTTTGTTTTTAACCGACTGCTCCCATAAATTTAAAGTCTGTTCTGGAAGCCTAACTGAGCTATGAAAAACAAATAATGGCTCCCAAGCATCTACATCAACCTTGTATAATTTTAGCGTTGAGATACAACCGTTTATTTCCCGCTGTAGCCTTTTAATTTCTGCAGCAGAATCTTCCTGACATGGAGCCAAACTATATAATAAACTCATTTGGTTATTGAACAACACGCGCTTATTCTCATAAATAGCTTTTAAGTTTTCCCAAGCAATGTCAAAATTGTCAGCAGTCACTGTTATGTTCCTATTTACCTCTCGGGCATCCCCACTTGTTTTTTGAAAAAGGTAA
This sequence comes from Stomorhina lunata, assembly GCA_933228675.1. NCBI lineage: Eukaryota > Metazoa > Arthropoda > Insecta > Diptera > Rhiniidae > Stomorhina > Stomorhina lunata. The sequence goes on along the minus strand of OW121740.1, from coordinate 45,277,852 downwards.
CATAACTTTTCAACAGGGCCTAAGCGATCATTATTTATATAAATTGTGGTAAAAAGATCTCTAAATGTGGGCCACGAAGCGTAATCACCACTAAAAGGTTCTATGTCACAAGTCTGAACAGGTAGAGATACACCCTGTTTGGGAATCACTGTCTTAGATGTCTGCATTTCCTCTTTGGGTAACCTACGCTTAGCTCTAGCCAACATATTTATGCACTTCACATGAATTTTATAAATTTGATTATATTTCGTATGGACCGAAACTATTTCCTTTTTCTTTGGCTCCGAAATACATGACTCATAAATATTTTTAAATTTGTCCCACAATTTATTGAGTTCAGATTTTTCAAATTCTAAAGCCTCTGTCGTGTAAGCCGAAAAGTCTTCTTCTTTAAGTCGTGTCTCAAATCTGAAAAATTCGTCAGCCACTTCATTAAAATTGTCCAGTGAAGACATCTTGAATCAAACAACAAATTTCGAAATATATTTAAAATTCCAAGAGCAACAAATTTTGTTTGGTTTATTAAAAAATCCAAATAGAAACCAACAATTTTCGAGCCAAAAATAAATTTTCAAAAAAAAAAAAAATCCAAAATGATTATTTTACCGCAAGAAAAAGATGGCTTCAAAAAATGTCTCCAAAAAAAATCCAATAAAAAGGCGCTTATATAAACAGCGACGCGGCAGAGTATATAAAGAAATACAAAATTACCGATTTACGAAAATGGCGACAATGTAACAAAACCTCAATTTATTTAGGGACACGTATTCCAGTTTTAAAAATTCCACACTTTAAAATTCAAATGGCACGTACCTTGTATGATGAGTATATTTACTTGCCAGTTCTTATTTCTCGGGAGAAGGACCAAATGTTGGGGTCAGTACCTTGAATTTTCTGGGAATTCCTTGAAACGTACCTCCTGATTAGTTAGAATATGCTTCAGAGCCACTGTATGCCGGTAAAGCTGTCTTCCTTGTAATTGTTGTTGCTCTTTTACTGCTGGAACCACTTCTTAATTTGCTGTTGTTCTTTAGAACCACTCTTTATTTCATATATACAAAGTTCTCTTTGTATACAGAGCCACTCACTTTTAGTTTTTATTAAAAGTCTTTTTCTTTTAATTTAATTCTAACTTTAATTTATTTAACAATATTTATTTTATATTTATATTATTTAAATTACTTTGCTGTTGCCCTTTCAGTGTCTTCAAAGATAATAAATTTACATTAAAAGTAATAAAAGTTAAAGGGCAACCAATTACTGTAAAAATAAGTAAATAGATCAAGACGAAGAGAACATTCTGAATTCGCCTTGATATAGATACAAATAAGTAGTTGTTGCTGTTAACAGAGCTTTTAGTACTGTTAAACTTAACATCACTATTAAACACTAGATGGCTCCAACATGAGCCACTGTTAGTTAACATTAATAAATAAAGAATTAATGTTAACATAAAACTGACGTTAACAATAATCATCCAAATTGCTATCTATACTTTTATCACAAGCTTATAGCCGAGCTGACATCGAATGGTGCTGAAAGGGTATATAAAATATAAAGAATGGGGGGCATATTCAAAAGAATGGGTTGTATATTGAGATTATCATTCCATTTGTAATTTCCTTAATATTGGCTCAAAAATCAAAAACAATATATTTTCCTTATGAAATTCTACGACGATTGAGCGATGTCTGTCTGTCTGTCTGTTGAAATCACGATAACGCCTAAACAAAAGGAGCTAGCTCACTGAAACTTAGTAAAAACATTCCTCATCTTTAAAAAAATTTTGGTATTGAAATTGGGCAAAATCGGGTAACATTTGACATTTAACATTTGTCATATCTCCTATACAAAAAACTTACGGAAACAGCCAAAATTTCACCTAAAATACATTTAAATGCCAATAAATCTAAAACTATAACAGATATAATCACTAAATTTAGGACGAGGAGGTTTCATATCAATGCCAACCAGTGTGCAAAATTTTGTCACAATCGGTCTCCATTTGACCATAGCTCTCATATAAAAAACGGTTTTTATATGAAAGCTATGGTCAAATATGGAATTCCCATAAAATTTGACGTAAAATTTGCATAAAACTTCTCTGTTCTAAATTTATTGATCATAGATATTACAATTGTATTAAATTTATCAGCATAAATGTGATTCCCGGGGCAGGGTTATATGGGGGCTCTAACTAAATATGAACCAATTTCGCCCATTTTCAGTACACAACTTTTATATATAACAAAAATACTTTTGTAAAATTTTGTCTCTCTAGCTCTCGTAGTTAAGGCGCAATTGCGCTGTGATTAAATGGACAGACGGACATAAACCGCCTTTTCTTTTTGTATTTTTTGTGTTTTCGTAAATTTTTTATATGGGAACTATGGTTAAATGTGAACCGATTTCGATGAAATTGCATATGCTGCCTAGGGCTTATGTAAAACTTCTATATAGCAAATTTTTTAATAATAGCTGTTATTATTTGCTATTTAATATCAAATAAGCGATTAGGCAAGGCGAGGTTATACGTGAGCTATGGTCAATTTTTAATCGATTTTGTCCAATTTCGTTTCGGCGTTATAGTGATTTCAACATAAACCAATAGAGATGTTTTATTTTCTGAATACTGGATAGAGCCCTACATTAATACACTTTTAAAACTTTTAAAATTAATATTCCGTACCATTTCGCCAATTTGTATGTTTTACTACTGCCAGCCAAAGTTGACTTCTGTTGTATAGTCAACACTGAAATAAATTTGCGTTTTTCAAAAGTAGGCGTTGATATCACCCATGGTCAACAACGAGTTGAGTTCCTTTTCTGGCTGTCACCGCATCAACTACTTTTTTTTTCTTTTGTATTAATAAATCTTATATTCTTAAACGAGCAATAATTGTATATATATATATATATATCTATATATATATATAGAATGGCTATCTCGAAAACGGCTCTAACGATTTTGGTAAAATTTGGAAAGTGGGTACCTTTTTCGATGTATTGGTCGAATAAGAAAAGACTTTTGGAACCTTTGCCTCTAAGAGGTTAAAAACGGCTGAAAAGGGGAAAAAATCGAAAATGCTATATCTACTAAAATAATAGGCATTAAAACAAAATTTAAATTATGTTTTAAATAGCTCTTAAAATAAATGGACAGGTGTTTGGTACTTTTTTCAGTCTATGCCCGATAGGGGGTAAAAAGGGTAAAAATAGTGTTTTTGGTACCATTTTGAGGCCACTATTATCTTTTGAACCAAACAATATAGAAAATAATTTTGTAATGCAATCAATAAATGTGAGAAAAATATTGAACACGTGTTTGGTACTTTTTTGATTTCTGGGGCCAAAATGGCTAAAAAAGCGATAAAAGGATAACACAACACCTCATGAAGAAATATGAATAGTAACAATATGTTAACTGCGTTTTTGTAAAAAAAATACCGAATTCAATTGGTGCAAAGTACCAAATATGCATATGTAACTTTTTAAAAATTAGGGGATAAAAGGGGAAAAATTGGTAATGTTATAACTATTTAATAAATTAATGTTTTTCTGTCTGTATGTCCTTTATAGAATAGTAAACTATGCATTTAACCATGTTTGCTCATGCAATGATCTTTAGCTGAGGTTGTTGCGCATGTGACAACGAAGGTTTTTAAGTTGGTATCACTATCCGACAGGTGGCGCCACTGAAAATTACTCAAATTGAATTAAATCCAAAACTGTGCATTTGATCTTGGAATGATCTTTAGTAAATTATTACCAATAAGACGACGAAGGTTTCTTAGTTGGCATGTACAATATTCGATAGGTGGCGCCACTAAAAATTACTCAAAGTGAATTAAGTCGTAAGCTGTACATTTGACTATGCAATGATCTTCAGCAAAGTAGTTTCACATGAGTCGACGAATGTTTCTTAGTTGGCATCAACAATTTCCGATAGGTGGCGCCACTGAAATTTCCAAAATATTAAACTATGCATTTGATCATGTGTTGATTGGACAAACAAAATAAAATAATTCAAAATTAATTCGATATTCGTGTACCGTATTTTCTCTTAATTTATTTTAATTGGTTAGTACTTTATAAAATAAAATTTATAAAAACTTTTTAAAATTCGCCTCGAAATGCTTATCATTAATCTCCGAGCAAGGCTCGGTCGCCCAGGTACTATAATTATTAACTCTTATTACCAAAATTAAATAAACTGAATTTAAATAAACAAAGTCTTTAACTTATTTTGATGGAAACAAGGGAACCGGCCGAGGGTAATAAAGAGTTAACAACTTCTATTTTGCATACGTTCTGAACCACATATATATAACTATTTTTATAAAAACTTGAACTCGATGAAATTCATCTTTTACACTTAACATAGAGCTACCAAAATGCTATCGAATTGCAAAAAAATACTAGGAAAAGTTTTGTTTTCTGCATTTTTTTTTGGCATCGTTTAACCATACGTTCAGGACTCCAGGAAATGCCCATATGTTATGGGCGGGGTTATATGGGAACTCTATCTAAATGTGAATCGATTTCGACCATTTTCAATAAACAATTTTGTGAACGTATCGAAAATACTTTTGTAACATTTTGTCCCCCTGGCTCTTTTCGTTAAGGCGCTATCGAGCTTTCATTTAACTGACAGACGGATAGAAATCCCCTGTTTGGTATTTTTGTGTTTTCGTAAGTTTTTTATATGATAATTATAAAATTTTTTATATGATATTTATAAAATTTTGCACACTGGCTGGTATTGATATAAAACTTCCTTGTGCTGAATTAGGTGACTATAGCTGTTATAGTTTGTCTTTATTGGCATTTAAGTATATTTTAGGTGGAATTTACGCTTTTTCCGTAAAAGTTCTCTGTACTGAATTTTAGCCTAGGCGAGGTTATATGGAAGCTCTGATCAAATATAAACCAATTTCGTCCAATTTTAATAAATTTTTCAAGAAATGAAGAATTTTTTTTGCCAAGTTTCAGTAATCTAGCCCTATCGTGCCTTTAATAGACAGACAGACAGACGATCATCGCTCAATAATTTTAGAGTTTCATAAGGATTCATAATATGTGTATCCCTTTTGGTTTTTGAGCCAATATAAAGGAAGTTACAAACGAAATGACGATCTCCATATACCCCCCCCCCCCATTCTTTGTGATTACAAAAAGTGCACTTTTTTGTATTCCAAAATAGTCATTCAAATTTTAGAACTCGTTCTGAATGCATATTGCACTTTTAAGGCAGTGCCTGGCATCTGCGCAAATTAAACTGTTAATTCTAAGTAAATATACGATTAAAATTTTTCTTGTTTTCTTTCAGTGTAATAAGATATATAGCTCATTTTGAGTTTTCTATCACTTAATAAGTCTTACATATTTAGCATTTATTTCCCATAAATTCTAGTTCAAATATCTCTAAAATTTAGTTTAATACTTATGTAACCAAAATATAGGCGTTCCTAGAATATGTCTGCTGTTTAGTGTTAGATTAAAAAATATATTCTTGTACTTACGTTAATAACATGGATAATAATAAAATATATAAAAAAAAATTAATTTGCATACATTTTAAATATTTTCGGCTTTAAAATTGTTTGATTTGTTCTCATGTTGCCTCCAAATAATATCTACTGTTATTTTGACATTTAGTCGGTGTTGGTGGGCAGTTAAAATTTAATTTTTTTTTTTGCAAAAAAAATTTTTTTTTAAATTTTGTTTGTAGTTTTTTTTTTTGCTGGGAACATGTAACACCACATGTTATTAGTTCGAACATTGACTGAAATTTGCATTGATTTTCGATTTAAACGAAAACGAGATTAATAGCAACAAGTAAGAGTGTTATATTCGGCTGTGCCGAATCTTGTATACCCACCATCAAGTTGTACGAGAGTTTAGCTAATTCAAAATGTTGACCAAATGTGGTACTGTTGGTAAAATATTTGGACTTAATTCAGTTGCAGTGGTATAGTTACTATAGTTCAACATTTAAAAGTATCTAATTGGTTTCCCTAGTATTTACCTTGGACAAAATGCTGTCCCACGACTGAATATATATATATATATATATATATATATATATATATATATATATATATATGTATATATATATATATATAATTCCCCGACAACATTCCAATTGGAACAAGGGGTACTTCTCTCAGACAATGAGCTGCATCCGTTTCTATTTTTAGACTCATTGAAAGGGACCTACGTTTTAACGCCGGCTCCGAACGGCAAATGCATTAGTTAGAGAAGTTTTACATAGCCTAATACTCAATAACCAGTGGCTAGCTGAGTTATGAGGTGAACCACCGCTTTTTTGAAAATTTATTTTTTCAAGTGAGTCTGGCCAGGGATCGAACTTGGGCCTCTGGTATGCTAGGCGGATGACTAACCTGCTATACCACGGCGGTTCACGACTGAATATAGTTTTACATTAATAAGCTGTTTCGTTGTGCCATAAACATGTTGATAGCAACACGGCAGGTTCATATATTTTGTTAGGAGTTGCTAATGCATCTGCTGTGTATAAAGTCTGGACCTAATATTGATTGATAGCTATTTAATTTTGTAGACACAATCTTAATATACTAAATGTACCTCCAAATCTTTTTGATTGTAGATATATAAAGGGGATGTTATATATATAAGAACTATAGCCAAATGTTGACCGATTCTTACAAAATTTTATGTAGGTACTGGCTGGTATTGATATAAAGTTTATTTGTGCAAAATTTAGTGGCCATAGCTGACATAGTTTATAATTTAATAGCTTTTAACTGGCGTTTGTGGCATTTTAGTGGTTACCGAGAGCGGTTTTTATATGAAAGCTATGGTCAAAACTGGACCGATCCCTATAAAATTTGACATACTGACTGAAAGTTGCATAAAACTTCTTTGGTCTAAATTTGGTAGTCATAGATTTTACAATTTTATTCAATTTATCAGCATAAATGTGATTCCCGGGGCATGGTTATATGGGAGCTCCAACTAAATGTGAACCGATTTTACCCATTTTCAGCACACAATTTCTAGAACATATCGAAAATACTTTTGTCAAATTTTGTCACTCTAGCTCTTGTAGTTAAGGAACTATCACGCTTTTTTTCTGACGCAAAGACGGATATAAACCCCCTATCTTTTTGGTATTTTTGTGTTTCCGTATGTTTTTTATATGGGAGCTATGGTGAAATAGTAACCGATTGTAACAAAATTTTGCACATTGGCTGGCATTCACATGAGACTTCCTTTTGTAAAATTTTGTTGCTGTAGCCCTTTTAGTTAAGGCGCTATCACGCTTTTATCTGACGGACAGACGGACATAAGCCCCCTTTTCTTTTTGTATTTTTGTGTTTCCGTAAGTTTTTTATATGGGAACTATGGTCAAATGATGACTGATTGTGACAAAATTGTGCGCACTAGTTGGCATTGATATTAGACCTCCTCGTGTTGAATTTAGTGATTATATCTGTTATAGTTTTAGATTTATTGGCATTTAAGTGTATTTTAGGTGAAATTTCGGCTGTTTCCGTAAGTTTTTTGTATGGGAGCTATGACTAAATGTGAACCGATTTTGATGAAATTTTATATGCTGGTTAGGGCTTATGCAGAACTTATATATAGCAAATTTTATCATCATAGCTATTATAGTTTGTTATTTATTAGCAAATAAGCGATTAGCGTAGGCGAGGTTATATGGGAGCTATGGTCAAATGTTAACTGATTTTGCCCAATTTCAATAACAAAATTTTCCCAGAGATGAAGAATGTTCTTACAAAGTTTCAGTGAGCTAGCTCCTTTCGCTTAGGCGTTATCGTGATTTCAACAGACAGACGGACAGACAGACAGACAGACAGATTGACAGACTGACAGACTGACAGACTGACAGACTGACAGACTGACAGACTGACAGACTGACAGACTGACAGACTGACAGACTGACAGACTGACAGACTGACAGACAGACAGACAGACTGACAGACAGACAGACAGACAGACAGACAGACAGACAGACAGACAGACAGACAGACAGACAGACAGACAGACAGACAGACAGACAGACAGACAGACAGACAGACGGACATCACTCAATCGTCTTAGAATTTCATAAAGATTCCGAATATATTTCGTTTTTGGTTTTTGAGCCAATATTAAGGAAATTACAAACGGAATGACAATCTCAATATACCCCCCATTCTTTTTGATGGTGGGTATAAAAAGCAAGTACATATTTTGGTACTGAAGTATGAATATAATGGTTAAGTTTAAGTTAAAAAATATTGGGGGGATTCACATGTTGTAGAAAAATATGTCATAGATTCATTAAGTTACGAAATTAGGCAAATAATTTTTAAAATTTTTTAATAAAACTTTCACAATGTTGGTCCTATGCTTCACTGCCAGTCAAGAATAACAGAAGAATGACTTTATGATATAAGAGTGAACTCCCTTACTATACATTAAACTACATATTAACAAATTACTGAAGAATATTGATTGGCCCAATAAGAAACATGTTTATCGATATAAAAAAATATATTTTTTTTCATAAATTTTAACTAATTAGAGGTTATTTAAGATTTAAATCAATATGTTTAGGTTTTTTTTTTTCTTGGCTTCTAAATTTTTTTGCCTAATAAAATCAACATTTCTGACATGCATTTTTATTAGCTAATTGGAATTTGTAGATTTGAAAAAAAATTTTAAAAATGATTGATGAGGTTTAATAGGTTTAATTTAATTTGCATAAACTTTGGTTAGAAACATTTGCTGAAATTTGAAAAAAAAATCTTGATTATATGAGTAAGAATAATTGATTACACCAAGCAACAACATTGAATTTTTCATGACCTTTAATAATTAGTTTTTTTGATAAGTTATGTTTTAAACTGGCTAACAGATAGAATTAAAACAAGTAAGAAAGTACTAAAGTCGGTCAAGCCCAAACATACGACACCCTTCACCACTAAGGTCTAAGGTGTTCTTTTTCCTATATAAAGACAAATGTTTGCTAAATTTTGCCATCATACAAACATTTTCTCAAAACTTATACATTTAAGCTGTTTTCGTTATTTGAACTTATATGAGAGCTTGGCTTTGGCAAATTGATTACAGTTGTTGCAAAGATTATGTATGCAAAAAATAAACTTAAAATTCTAATTATCTTCGGATTTACGAGCCTTGAATTTTCTCTCATTTAGTGTGTTTTGAGAAAAAAGTTTGTATGGGAGCTATGGTCAAATGTGGACCGATTAACGAAATTTGGTACAGTGATTTAACTTAACATTAGCAGCTATTGTTTAATATTTCATGAAAAAATATTGATTTTTGTGGCCAATATATCAATTCCTGGAAGTGGGACCTATAGGAGGTACCAAAAATAATGAACCGATTTTGACGAATTTCAATAGCCATGGTCCCATTATCAAAAAAATGGTCTGTGCCAAATTTCATCAAATTATCTTTAGAATTGTGACCTGTAGTTTGATTACATGGTTTACATGGGGGTCCAGCCAGCCAGACGGACGGACGGACGACACTAAATCGATTTAGAAAGTGATTCTAAGCCTATCGGAATACTAAAAGATGGGTCTAAGACAAATATTTATATGCGTTACATATATCAGCACAAACTTATAATACCCTTTTCACTTATGGTGGTAAAGGGTATAAAAAGGGAAAATATTTTCCTAATGTATTTACGAAATATTCTCAGTCTAGACCACAATAAATATGAAAAGATATTTGATAGTATATTTTTAGGATCATCTAAAATAAGTCGTATCAAGAACACAATTTCCTTTAGATTGATATATAATAATACTATACTGCCAACTAAAATGACTGTACAAAAACTTAAAATTTGTTTCATAATGTAATCGATTATTTATAATTTTGGATTTCACATACAGGCAATGACAGTAGCATGCAATTAAGGCAAAATAATTTAATTAAATATGGAAAATTTTGAAAATTTTAATCATAGAAATTTAAAAGAGATTAAATTTTAAAGTTTCTTGTTAGTTCTCCAAAATAAACTTTAAATTAAAAACATTTTTTTAAATGAACTCTTTAAGATTCCTATAACAAAAAAAGCTCTATTTAAACCAGATAAATACTTTTTAATTAACAAATTTTACATTTCTTAAAGTCGAAATTTATATCAAACCATAAATCACAGACGATGCAACAGATTTAACTGACTAACAGAATGTCTTTAACCCATAAAGACCAATTTAAATGGTTTAAACGTGTTTAGATCATTTAAATTCTTTTTGTTTTAGACATAATCACAGTTTAGCTAAATTGTGTTAAATCACTTGGAAATCTCGGGAAGAAAACACATTTTTATGAGACTAAATGTTTTTTGTTTCTTTTTTTTTTTTGAAATTAAACAAATAATATAATAAAATGTTAAACATTAGAGTGATGTTAAAGTGTTGAAAATGTTTTCCTTTATTTCTTTAAATCTCTTGTTTGTTAAGTTTATCTACTTGCGATTAAAGCTATTAAAGTAACAAGTGCTTCAAACAAAAAAAGCATTAACAAAAACATATCTACACCAAAAATAACTGAATAAAAGTATTTTATATGGTTAAACATTTAACAAAACAAACTTTTTAACATGAAGAAGATTTAACAGCAGCTTCAACTTTAGTTGGGACGAACAATGTCTACTAGGAAGATGAGGAAGCTGTAGAAAAATAAATAAAACAAAACAATTTAAACTAAAAAACATGATGAGTTTAAACAAATAATGCAATTTGTTTAAATTTCCTAAAAGTGCAATAACTGTAAATAAGTTTGACCGGCATAGGCTGACTAGATGACGGACTTAGCAAAGAAATTTTTGAAAAATTTTCTAAAAAAAAAATTTTTTTTAATTTACTATAAAAACAGGAAATTTTTGAAAAATTTCCTATCAAAATAAGACATTTTTAAAAAATTTTCTGTAAAAATAAAAATTTTTTGGCAAATATCCTGTAAATAATAATAAATTTTTGAAAAATATCCTACAAATATAAGAAAGTTTTGAAAAATTTCCTATCAAAATAAGAAATTTTTGAAAAATTTCCTATAAAAATAAGAAATTTTTGAAAAATTTCCTATAAAAAAACAAGTTTTTAAAAAATCTCCCATAAAAAAAAAAAATTCAAAAATCTTCTATAAAAATAAGAAATTTGTGAAAAATTTCTCAAAAATTAGAAATTTTTTTCAAAAATTTTCTATACAAATTTGAAATATTTCCTATAAAAATAGGAAATTTTTGAAAAATTTCCTATAAAAATAGGAAATTTTTGAAAAATTTCCTATAAAAATAGGAAATTTTTGAAAAATTTCCTATAAAAATAGGAAATTTTTGAAATATTTCCTATAAAAATAGGAAATTTTTGAAATATTTCCTATAAAAATAGGAAATTTTTGAAAAATTTCCTATAAAAATAGGAAATTTTTGAAAAATTTCCTATAAAAATAGGAAATTTTTGAAAAATTTCCTATAAAAATAGGAAATTTTTGAAAAATTTCCTATAAAAATAGGAAATTTTTGAAAAATTTCCTATAAAAATAGGAAATTTTTGAAAAATTTCCTATAAAAATAGGAAATTTTTGAAAAATTTCCTATAAAAATAGGAAATTTTTGAAAAATTTCCTATAAAAATAGGAAATTTTTGAAAAATTTCCTATAAAAATATGAAATTTTTGAAAAATTTCCTATAAAAATAGGAAATTTTTGAAAAATTTCCTATAAAAATAGGAAATTTTTGAAAAATTTCCTATAAAAATAGGAAATTTTTGAAAAGTTTCCTATAAAAATAGGAAATTTTTGAAAAATTTCCTATAAAAATAGGAAATTTTTGAAAAATTTCCTATAAAAATAGGAAATTTTTGAAAAATTTCCTATAAAAATAGGAAATTTTTGAAAAATTTCCTATAAAAATAGGAAATTTTTGAAAAATTTCCCATAAAAATAGGAAATTTTTGAAAAATTTCCTATAAAAATAGGAAATTTTTGAAAAATTTCCTATAAAAATAGGAAATTTTTGAAAAATTTCCTATAAAAATAGGAAATTTTTGAAAAATTTCCTATAAAAATAGGAAATTTTTGAAAAATTTCCTATAAAAATAGGAAATTTTTGAAAAATTTCCTATAAAAATAGGAAATTTTTGAAAAATTTCCTATAAAAATAGGAAATTTTTGAAAAATTTCCTATAAAAATAGGAAATTTTTGAAAAATTTCCTATAAAAATAGGAAATTTTTGAAAAATTTCCTATAAAAATAGGAAATTTTTGAAAAATTTCCTATAAAAATAGGAAATTTTTGAAAAATTTCCTATAAAAATAGGAAATTTTTGAAAAATTTCCTATAAAAATAGGAAATTTTTGAAAAATTTCCTATAAAAATAGGAAATTTTTGAAAAATTTCCTATAAAAATAGGAAATTTTTGAAAAATTTCCTATAAAAATAGGAAATTTTTGAAAAATTTCCTATAAAAATAGGAAATTTTTGAAAAATTTCCTATAAAAATAGGAAATTTTTGAAAAATTTCCTATAAAAATAGGAAATTTTTGAAAAATTTCCTATAAAAATAGGAAATTTTTGAAAAATTTCCTATAAAAATAGGAAATTTTTGAAAAATTTCCTATAAAAATAGGAAATTTTTGAAAAATTTCCTATAAAAATAGGAAATTTTTGAAAAATTTCCTATAAAAATAGGAAATTTTTGAAAAATTTCCTATAAAAATAGGAAATTTTTGAAAAATTTCCTATAAAAATAGGAAATTTTTGAAAAATTTCCTATAAAAATAGGAAATTTTTGAAAAATTTCCTATAAAAATAGGAAATTTTTGAAAAATTTCCTATAAAACTAGGAAATTTTTGAAAAATTTCCTATAAAAATAGGAAATTTTTGAAAAATTTCCTATAAAAATAGGAAATTTTTGAAAAATTTCCTATAAAAATAGGAAATTTTTGAAAAATTTCCTATAAAAATAGGAAATTTTTGAAAATTTTCCTATAAAAATAGGAAATTTTTGAAAAATTTCCTATAAAAATAGGAAATTTTTGAAAATTTTCCTATAAAAATAGGAAATTTTTGAAAAATTTCCTATAAAAATAGGAAATTTTTGAAAAATTTCCTATAAAAATAGGAAATTTTTGAAAAATTTCCTATAAAAATAGGAAATTTTTGAAAAATTTCCTATAAAAATAGGAAATTTTTGAAAAATTTCCTATAAAAATAGGAAATTTTTGAAAAATTTCCTATAAAAATAGGAAAATTTTTGAAAAATTTCCTATAAAAATAGGAAATTTTTGAAAAATTTCCTATAAAAACAGGAAATTTTTGAAAAATTTCCTATAAAAATAGGAAATTTTTGAAAAATTTCCTATAAAAATGGGAAATTTTTGCAAAATTTCCTATAAAAATAGGAAATTTTTGAAAAATAGGAAATTTTTGAAAAATAGGAAATTTTTGAAAATTTTCCCATAAAAATAGGAAATTTTTGAAAAAAAATTCCTATACAAATAGGAAATTTTTAAAAAATTTCCTAAGTGGGAATTCCTATAAAAGTAGGAAATTTTTGAAAAATTATAAATTATAAAATTATATCCTATAAAAAAAAATTAATTTTTGAAAAATTTTCCTATAAAAAATAAGAAACTTCCTGAAATCTAATTTTTAAGTAAGCCAGATATTTTTACATAATAAAGAATAAACTTTTTAAATGTTTGAACTTCGGGTAGTGTAATTGAAACAACATCTCATAATACAGTTTTTTGTGTTGTTATAATATATTTGTTTTAAGATTTTGATGACTGTTGCTGCCGCTGCTGCAACAAATGCTACTCATATTATTTTCTTGCTGGCTAAAACGCCAGAAATGATGTTCAGCAAAACGTGGGGAGTTTTTTTGTGCATTTTTTTTCAACAGTTAATAAAAAAAGATTCTTATGTTTGTAATGAAAACGAAATGGTTTTTT